>PVJA010004557.1:0-85137 GCA_004027025.1 Myocastor coypus
AAAAAAAAAAAAAAGAAAGACAATCTATAGTGTGGGAAAACACTTTGCTAGCTATTCCATAGAAAACTAACATCCAGAAACATAAAGAGGAGTCAAAAAAAAAAAAAGTCATGTTTTGTGAATATTCGTTTTTCTCTATCTGCTCATATTTTCATATATTAATTAAAAATCCCACCCTAAAGATTTGTCACTGAATAAGCAAATCAGATTATAAGAATCTGAAGTGCACCACCTGCACTAAATAATTGCCCAAATAATTGGGAGCGCAGAGCGTACTGAATCTGCAAGAGGAAACTTAAATAAAAAGCTGAATAAAAATTGAGCTGATTGGTCTGGTTACCTGGAGAACAAAGCTGACATCTATCCCCTGCCCTGGTGGACAAGAGAAATGGAATTCAGGGATTCTCAGAGAACATCCTGAATGAGATCAGACTGTGCTGTGAGACAATTAAGAACTAAGAACACCGCTAAGCCAAACTCATCACAGGTGGCATGTTATGCTGACACGCTCCCTCTCATCAGCCACCTGCTCTGGTTTGTCATCTTTCTCAATAGTGATAGCTCTAGTAAAGAAATGGGATAGATGTTAACATCAAGATCTCCTCCAAGATGCCATGATACAGCACAGAAGCTGCACTACCAAGGGAGACAGCAGGTCACAGTCTCCCTCCTCCTGGACCCACCACCCAGAGCTCCAAATACCTCGAGGCTCCAGAACCATGCAAGGCCCGATGAAGAATAAGGTTGTCGCCGGACCAAATTCACTCTGCTGAATACATTTTAATGGAGGCAGTGAAAGACATACCAAGGTTATCAGTTTATTAGAACCCGGAAGTCATACTTATTTGGGATACAATTTATGTAGCCTGAGTTCCTTAAACTCAAGGAAGCCAAACTGCCTTCGCGTCTCACTGCAGGGTGTGGAGAGTTGGCGTGGGAGCTCACAACTTGTGATGAAGCTAACACTGGCCCAAAGTTGGATTTTGAAATGTTCTAGCTTGATAATTTTAAGTTCATAATCTAATCATTCTACTTAAAGTGGAATCTGACCTGTTGAAAATAAATGCACTGTTCAACTCACCAGACAAATGGGTTTTGAAAAGAGACATTTCCTAAAATAGGGAACTGCTAAAAGTATTTACATTTTATGCTGGTGTAATCTATTAGGTGCAAAGTCCAAATGATATTTTTCTTTCACTTAGGACAGGAAAATAAAACATCTCAAAAGCAAAGAAATGATAAGTAGTTACTTGAAAACACAATACTCAAAAAATAAATAAATGAGTTTGGACAAACTCAGTCTCTCCTTTCGGTTAATTCAGGTTGCTATTTGGGGTGGGGACAGGTTTTTTGTTTTTTTGTTAATAATATATTCTGTTGGAAATTTTATTTTATTTTATTTTATTTTATTTTTTCTTGTTTCAGAACTTTGGTTTGTTTGTTTATTTTTATGACCGGCTCAGCCTGCCCTGAGGGCAGGGCTGGCACAGCATGTGGTGCTGGGATCGAACCGCGGTCCCTGCAGCCACCTAAGCTTTCCTAAGCAGGCGCTTTAGACCACTGAGCCATCCTGCCGGGCCCCGGGGACAGGTTTTAATTTGTCTGTTTCTGTTTTTTTAGGTTGCTATTTAAAATACAAATTGATAAATCTCCATTTAAGCTTCTGCTTTCACATAAATATAAGAAAGATGTAAATGTTCAAAGTACTATTTTCCTACAGTGGACTTTTCCTAAATACTTAAAATTTTTCACAGCAAAAATGACTGCTCAAATGTCTTTATCACTGTGAAATGCAGTAACTATTCTTTATGCTGTAACATTTTAAAGACAGTGCACCACTGTGAATAGGGTCAGATGACCTAGTGGCTTACGTTTTACTCAAAATTATCTCTTTACACAACAACAACAAAAACAGATGACTATTTGGTTTTCCTTGAAGAGCATTGTCCTTTTTTATATACATTTCTTTACTTGTTTATTTATTTACTTATATTTGGTGCAAGGTCTCACTGTGCAGTGCAGTCTCCCAGGGTTCCTCCTGCCTTAGTCTCCCCAGTGCCGGGGGACAGGAGCACATGACCGCCCAGTTTTAGCATCAGGCAAGTGCTTAGACCACAGAGCTATCATTGTCCTTTTTAAAAGGTTATAAACCATTTTAATTAAAATCAGTACTTCTGACTTTATGTAATAGTCCGTTACACATTACCAAACATTCATAAAAACGACTGGACATCAAGATAAATATCCAGGGGCCTGGAGGGATGGCTCAGTGCTCTAAAGTGCCTGCTTGGGAAAGCTTGGGCAGCTTCAGCGACCGTGGTTCGATCCCCGGCACCACATGCTGTGCCAGCCCTTCCCTCGGGGTGGGCTGAGTCGGCCATAAAAATGAGTGAATAAACAAATAAAGGTTCTGAAACAAGAAAAAAATAAATAAATAAATAAATAAAAAAGATAAATATCCAGAAATGAAATAAGATTAACACAAGAAGTTACCAATAAAATGATGACATTTATAATGTAGATTCAAGAATTAATATGCAAAACAAAAAGGGAGAGGTATTAGTGTGGGCTAGTATGATCCAAAATAGCTTCCTCATAGATCAGTGCCCAAATCACTGAGCTTTTCTGCCTTTCATCTGTTCTTATTATAGATGTAAATAATACATTAAACCCACTTTAAGTTAATTTTATCTTTCAGAACGAAAGCTCCTCTACCTTGATCAAAGATCAAACAGCACAGAGTGAATCCATTGTACACACACCCAGTGGCTTATCATCTGATAAATATGCCACACTGCCTTAGAGTTCTTAGGCCCGCAAAAATACAGATGTTCCCCCAACTGTTGACTCCCTAATTTATCAACTGTACCTTCAGTATGACAAAAGAAACTGCACTTAATTATCTTTTAAAATACTGGACGACCTCGGTTTTCACTTGCTATTGGGAAGAGTGTGCACAAGAAGCCTCGAGCACTCGCAGCTCTGGGCACCACGCGTGGCACAGGGTGTCCCAGCCTCCTGATCAAGGCTCACGTGCACCTTAACTGCTGTTGTTACATGGTGCCACCCCCTTTTATTCCTCCACTTCTTTATTCCTTCATTTTTCTCTGTGTTTTTTCTTCCTTCCCTCCTTCCTAGTCAAATATATAATTGAATGTTTTCAGAAACTTGGCTTGCGGAACTGGAAAAATAGTAAAAATGTCTTGGAAAGCATGATGGGTGGGTTTAAAAATAATAAGATTCTATTAGTTATTGTGTCTCTGTTTGGGCCCCTGTTTCCTCATCTGTAAAGAGAAAACAGCAAAGATTGTTTTATAGGTTTATACATTTCTTGTGAATATCAAATCACAAACTTTTATGGTTTGTGTCTAGGTGTCCCCCCCCCCCAAAGCCTCAAACAGACATGGGGCAAACTTCTAGAGTTTGTGATTAATTCATGATCCAATGCTGGGATCATGGGCGTGAGTGCTGCTGGATCATGGGTGTGAGTGCTGCTGGGATCATGGGCGTGAGTGCTGCTGGGATCATGGGTGTGAGTGCTGCTGGGATCATGGGTGTGAGTGCTGCTGGGATCATGGGCGTGAGTGCTGCACCCGCTTGAGGGGCAGGCAGCCTGGATGTGGTATAGGAAGGAAAGAGGCTTGCTGCTGCCACTGGGGCTGCTGCTCTTGCCCTTTTGCTCTGGCTCTTCTGCTACTTTCGGCCCCCATGAACAGCTGCACTGGGTCATGTGCCACCCTGCCTCGGAGCCAACTGAACACGAAGTGAAACCTCCACAAACTTTGAGCTAAATAAACCTTTCCTCCTTAATTTTGGGTGTCAGGTATTTTGTCCCCGCAACGAAAGAAAAGTAACTGAGACACAAACTCTATCTTCAAATATTCCTGCAACATTAAAATTGTATATACATTAAGATGTTACTATCAATTATGAATTGTATATGCCACAAAGCAGGTATTACTTGGCCTTGGCTAACTATAACTTTATTGAAGTGCTGTGTTTGCCTAATAAAATTCCTAGAGTTGTCACTACTGAAACATAATTTTACTTGAAAATTGAAGGATTCACAATTAAATTGGACATTTGAAAGGTGAAACCGGGGCTGGCAAGTGCAAGGTCCTGAGTTCAATCCCGAGTTCTAGGGGAAAAAAAAAAAAGTGAAACTATAACAGACACTGCTAAAGTTCAGAGAATTTTGACAAGCTGTGTTCTCAAAAATTAGAGCATCCTGTAGAAATAAAGAGCAACTTCCTGGACACATGTGAATTACCAAAGTATAACCAAGAGGAATATAAAAACACATAGACAAATAATAAGCAGTAAAATAGAGACAACATTTAAAAAAAAATACTACCAACTATGAAAAGCCCAGAACCTGATGGTGCCATGGCAAAATTCTATCAGCGCTTCAGAGAAGAGTGAATGCCAGTGATGCTCAAACTCTTCTATAAGACTGCAAGGGGAGGAGCACTGCCCCACTCAATCTTAAACTCTAGCATCATTCTGATAACAAAATAAGAAAGGATGCCACAGGGAAAAGAAAACTACAGACCAATTTCTATATATGTCTCAGCTGGCAGACAGATGGTAACAGACCATTAAAAGGATTGTCAGGCCTCACAACCACTCTGGCTTCATCACAGGATGCAAGGATGGCTTAACATGCATAACTTACTAAGTATATAATCACATAAACAGAAAAATCATGTGATCATCTCAATAGGCACACAAAAGGCTTCTAACAAAGTCCAACACCCATTCATGAAAAAAAAAAAAAAAAAACTCGATGAAAATAGGCTAAGAAGAACCTTATCTCTAGTGAGACAGGATGACACATGTCTGAAATCCCATCACTTGTGAGGCTGAGGCAGGAGGATCACCATGATCCTGTAGCTTGAGGACAGCCTCAGCTACAAAAAAAACATAGCTCAAGGTCAGCCCAACTACATAGTGAGACTCTGTCTCAGCACAACAGAAAGGATCTTATCTCTAGCTAATAAGCATCATTCATAAAGATCCCTCCACTGTACCAACGGAAGGAAAATTAGAAGCTTCCTTCTAAAATCAGGAGCAAGACAAGGATGTTTACCCGGGCACCCCTTCAACACAGCACTTGAAGCTTTCATCAGAGCAATCAGGCAAGACAAAAAGTGAAAGGGATAGAGACAGAAAAAAAGAAAGAAGTCAGAGGATTCTCCTTCACAGACGCAAGACCTACATGGTGCCGGTCTTAGGTGCATACAGAATATAGAAGAGCTGTGAGATCAGGAAGGCTTCCACTCAGATTTCAGAAGGGCTGCGAGGCCAGGCGCTGTGGTCCTGAGAGACAGTGTGGGAAGCTGTGAGGGTGAAGGCAAAGGTGCAGAGGAGACCCCAGAAGTTTAGAGAAGCCAGGAATGTGGATCATCTGAGGAAAGCTGGAAGGAGGGAGCAGAGCAGCCCCAGAAGAGAAGCCCTGGGAGCCATAACCACTGGAAGTACCTGAGGGGTAGGGACACTCAAGCCCTTTGGAGCTCATGTCTTCCCACAGATAGCCTTAGATGCTGGACATGGAACCCCAGGACTCCTGTCTGCCCTACTGGACATTGGCTTTGCTTTGTCCCCATTCCTTTGTATTGCCCTTTTGGTAATTCTTGGAATGGAAATGTCTATCTTGTGCCATTAAATGTTGGAAGTATTTAACTTTGTTTTCATCGTACAGGAGCTTATAGCTAAGATTTTGCCTTAAATCCTACGAAAAGAATTAAAGACATCATTGTGCAGGGGTGCATGCATGCATACCAAGTTGGTAACAGCACATCTCACCATAGCTAAGCCTTGAAAGGAGCCTCATTGCCTATCAGTGGACAAATGGATAAAGTCTGCATATCTACACAGTAGGTACCACTCAACCACAAAGAAAGATACATTTGAGTGATCTGTAAGGAAATGGATGCACCTTGACACCATAAACCAGACACACATTGTTTCTCTTACATGAGAAATCCAGAGTATAAATAGTTAAACAGCAAAATAAAAGATTGATGATGTCGTACAAGGATATGGACTATGTGGAGAGGAGAAGAAAATCCAGGGAAAGAAGGAGAGGGACTAGGAGGGAGAGGAGTGAAAATGACCAAGATGTAACATGCACCCAGCAATCACCAATGCAAATGAATCTATGTAACCAATCAGAGACTAATAAACAGGGGAAGACAAATAATTAAACTTTCTAAACCATACTGACTGGCAATGGCGAGCTATTCACATACTAGCACGTTAGACGTGGCTTTCTTTACAGTGTTGAGAAAACAATAGGGCTCTTTGGGAATAAAAATGGAAGAGGTGTGGGGTGAAGGAAAGGGGACAGGGAAGGATCAGAGAGAAGCTAAGCCAGGACAAGAAGCTCAGATACGGAAAACTGGAGAGTAGTGAAATCTTGGAAGACAGCAGAGGGACCCAGCAATGAGACACTTCCCACAAGTTTAGGTAATTTTCTGTTTAATTACTATTAAAACATAAACACCATAGATTCCTAACCTTGTACTACTGCACACTTAGCAACCAACACTTGGTCGAATCAATGAAAAACTGGCTTCAATCACTCTGAGAGCTATATGTCGGCCCACCTGTCCATCCTTTCGCCTGCTTCTATTGTTTTCAATCCTTTCAGTATTTGCCCAATAGAGCAAGTACTTAACAGAAGCATTGTAGTGAGTGGGAAAATCAAGGAGAAAGTAGAGGACGTTCTGTATAAATTCAAAATTTGTAAATGTCAAATCATCCTTTATTTAAATTTTATTACAACTGGTGATATATAATACCTTGGGGAGTTGTTTCTTTGTGCAAAATTGAACCTGTGGCCCAATATAATAATTTACTCCGCCAAACTGAACAATTAAAGATTAGTATCAGAAACAAGTTTGAGAGATGAGCCACTTTTATTTTTCCACTTAAGTAATTTCAGTAATAGTCATTTCGGAGGTTGCTATGGTTACAGGCTAGAAGCTCCATAAAGTCAATGTTGAGTTATTTCTCGGGATCATGGGTGGGATTGGGGGCACTGTACTATGTGGTACCAGGTAGGAGTGAGTGTTGACACACGGGGCAGCTTACCATAGCTCCATGGGTGGTTATTTGTTAAGGTAGGAGCAGCCCTTAGCGAACTTCCCTTCCAGTCGCTGTGACAGGTCAGAGAAACATCCGCAAGGTGGCTGAGCGCCAGTAGTGCGCCACTCCTGAGGACAGCAACGAACAACTGGCCCTGAGTCAGAGCAAACAGTATGCCTGGGAAAATGTCTGAACAGCCTACAATAAAATTAACCTCAAATGCTTCTTAAAGAACACAGTTTCATGAAGAACAAAGCCTGGAAAATAAGTCTCCTTTGCCAGGTCAGCGTTCAGAATGATAGCCATTAGATGAATAAAGAAATTATGCTGAAATTTGACTTCATAAGAATTGTTGATCCTTGCTGCATAATACCACTAAACCCCTGGAAAAATAACAAAGATGAGCCTACGAAGCAGAGAAATATCCTCATATACGGTACTCTCGAAAAACTGTGCTCTGACGTCAGCCAAAACCACGTGTGGCAGTAGAAAGAAACAAGGTTCAGCCATAGCTCCAACCTTCTGCAGGAAGCCCCAGACCGGAAGAGAGCATCCGAAGCTGCAGAACCCGTCCTTTCAGCTCCATTGTTCTGATCTCTTTTATGCAAAATTCCTTGCAAGAGTTTCCCATAAACATTATTTTTAATTCATCTCTCCCAACCCAGAACCAATTCTCTTCATAATTTTCAGACCCTGAATTGAAATAAAATGTGAGACCCTGGAGTTGAAAATTATGAGCTGGGGAGATAGCTTACTGGCATAAGCACCTGCCTGGCAAGTGCAAGGTTCCAAGTTCAATCCCCTGTGCTATAAAAGAAAAAAAAATTATTAAGAATTTCAAGCCAGTTCCAGGAGAGCATTAATCTGTGTGTGTACTCTTTAGGCTTGGTACAGTCAGCTACTGCACAAGTCATATACCCCAGCCAACCCTGCTCCAGCATCTTCTGAGTCCTCTCCAATTAGGGTTTTAGGCTCCACCAATTCTAAGATGGTTCTTGTCAATGAAAACACTGATTTCCTCCAGGTAAATCTAAGTCAGTTCTCTTTACCTTCCTGTGTCCATGAATGACAGGTAATAAAGTGATCATACCTTTCTTAAAGCATTGTCTCTACCTTACTCTAGAACATTCTTCTGTTCTTTTCACCTGACTGGGTGTGGTTCCCTGTAGTCTTACATCCTGGTTCCTACTTATGGTAGATTTCCCAAACATATCTATATTCTAATGCCTAGTACCTATGAGTATGTTAAGGTGCTACAGCAGCCATAGTAGCCTGACATATTAGTCCTGGGCTCTTGCTCTCTAACTGGGCCTGCCCAGTGCTTCCTTCTCTATGCAAATCTTTTAAGATGGCTCATCCTGTCTCACTGTTTCAAGGCCTTAAAACACAAGCTGAATGCTAACGACTCTCACATTTATTTCTCTGGGTAAGATTTTGTCCCTTGAGCTGGGCGTGGTGGCTCACGCCTGTAATCCCAGCACTCGGGAGGCTGAGGCAGGAGGATTGGTGAGAGTTCGAGACCAGCCTGGGCTACAAAAGTGAGCTCAAAGCCAGCCTGAACTGCATAGCGAGACCTTGTCTCAGAAAGACAAAAAAAAAAAAAAAAGATTTTGTCCCTCAACTTCAGATTCATGTAGCCAACAGTTCACTTGACATTTTCATTTAATGGGAAAAAAAAAAAAAAAAAGGCATCTCAAATTGAACATTTACCTAAATGCACAGTCCTTATGCCATGCTTCCTACATGGGAAACAGAAACTCAGCGCTTAGCCTTTCTGGTTTTATGAGCCAAAACCTTCAGTTACCCTCGACTCTCCTTTTCTCATACCCCGAATCCTACCAACAGAATGCTGCTTCCTGTGCCTTCAAATAAATCCCGTTTGACTCATCTTTCCCTCTTCCCAGACACCATCATTGTTCATTGGGGATGTGGCCGTGGTCTCCTAAATGCCGTCCCAGCTTCTAACTCATTCTCTTGGAAGTCTAGACTCAATCTAGCAACCTCAGGCTTCTCTTACAAATATGGAACATCAGCTCATTTCTCTTACAGCCTTATAATAGCTTCTACTTTGTTCCAACTGAATAGCCTGCTGATGAGCTGAAGGTCCCTCATGATGGCTGTGCTCTGATGGCCTCTCGGTTACTCTGACTCACTCACAGTCTTCCTACTATGCGGTTCTGCTTGTGCTTGGGAGGCCTGGCCTTTGTAGTTGCTGCGGCTTCTACTCAACATGGGAACGCGGGTATATCTACCTCACCTCCCTTTGACTTTGAGGTTCTCTGTCCAAATGTCATTTTATTGCTGTCCCTAAATACGTTCCCCCACTCAACTACCTGTCTTACCCTGCTTTGCTTATCTCCATAGTTCTGTCATTAGGTGACATACTTTTATATTTATTCCTTATTTTCTTGCTGTTTGATGCCTGCTGCTAGAATGTGAACTCTGATTGCGCTTAGTTAATGATTGGGGGTTTTTCGTACTAGGAATCAAACTCACGACCTTGTGTTTGCCAGGCAGGGACTATGACGCTGAACTATATCCCTGGCCCTAGGATGTGAGTTCTGTTGCTGAACATGTTTTACTTTCTTCTCCTAAAAGAGTAGTAATTTCTAGTAGCAGGCACTTGATAAAGACTGCTGAGTTAAACAAACGAGCAACACGAACTCCTCACGCGAAGGGCTCAGTCCATCATTTGCCAATCTCTAATGTATCGATAAAACTTTAAGAATAAGCCACAGCCCAAACCCACGCTTTGAAATGAAAGTGAAAAGGCATTTAGTAAATTCTGCAATGTTTACTAAAGAGATTGCATAATCCCCAGGACCCAGGGCCTGCCCAGACGGAGAAACCGCTGGTCTTCCTCCCCGCTACCCCACACTGAAGGCCATCTTCTACACCAGAGATTTTCAAGGAGGCGTGATTACTGCTTTCAAGGGAATGTGTGGCAAAACTCACAGGTACTTCCATCTGTCACAACTGGGGCAAAGGTGCTGCTGGCATCTAGCGGGCAGACCACAAAGATGCTGGCAAACGCCCTACAACTCACAAGATGCCTTCGAAAAAGTTAATTTTCTAGCCCAAAATATCAACAGTATCAAGGCTAAAAATGCGCATTTTGCTTTTAAGTACAGTGACTGTAAATGTCAAGTACATCACTCTGATCAATACCACTGTTTAAGACTTCCATATACTTAACTGATTTTCTTTCTAGCTATTGATAGTTGTTTAATTGCTCAACTCTCCAGAAATGGTAAAAACAATGAGATCAATATATTCAAAGAAAGGGGGAGTATTTTGAGGAGCACTAATGGCAATGTGCCTTTGACTATAGCAATTCTTTTAAACATTTCACAGCATATTTTAACCACACTTTATACTTGTGTCTTTATTTATAGTGTGGATTTTTTTGTAGAGGGTATATGTTGAACACTCTGTTCTTTGGCCAAGCTAATGATCTCGGCCATTTCATTGTGGTGTCTAGACAACTACAGCTTAATACGATCATGGATACTATTGAGTTCAAATCCACCATCTTCATGCTTTCTATTTGTCCTGTCTCTCCTCTATTCACTTTTATTCTTCTTTCATTCCCTTCCTCCTCCTCCTCCTCCTCCTCCTCCTCCTCCTCCTCCTCCTCTTTCTCCTCCTTCTCCTCCTTCTCCTTTTCTTCTTCTTGGTTAGTTTAGTCTTCTTTAGAACTTCATGTGGCATCAATACTTCTGCGATACCCACAAGACAAATAGCTGCTCCTGGCTTGCTCACGCTGTGTGTGCCTTTTCTCTTAAGTGCAGATTGGACTTATGAAGTGGGTGGAGTTTCAGTCTCGTGCCAAGGTTACACAACATGGAAAATCTTGTCCTGTAATTAAAGTCTCTAAAAATCAGCCTTTTGAGAGTCCAGACCATCCCTGACGGGTGAAATTAGAAGTAATAGGGACTCTGTAGCCGGTCTTGGTGAGGCAAGGGCCCCTACTGGGCGAGGGTACAGCAGAATCCTAAGGGGAGCCCAGGCAGTAAACATGGGTCCCCGGATAGTATGGCCTGAATTGTTTCTGTATTTCCTGCTGTCACCATACTGCTCATATTTTGAAATTCTACCAACCACGGTGACGGCACTGGGTGGTGGGAGTTTGCTAGGTGATTTGGTTATGAGGGGAGGCCCTCATCGAGAAGACCAATATCCTTATGATATAGGGAAATGAAACTCCCAGCCTGAAAGACCCCTGGGCTAAGTTATGTTCCCTAAACCCAATGAATGAATTTTAGGTACAAACAGAGCTTAAGAACAGAATATATTCTTTGGGGTAAAGAAAACTTCCGTCCAAGAAAGGAACAGAAGGGGGACCTGAACAGGTTGCCCGGGAAGCTGTCTCTTCCAGGGATTTTTATAGAGTAAAACTGTGTGGGGAACTTGGAAACTCACTTAGGTGGGCATGAGAAGGACAAAACTATGGTCAGCCAATAAGGTTACAAGTACACTAGCTGGGTAAAACTGATCAAATCCAGGACAAAATGGAAAAGTGGTCACATAGCAAATGGGCATGAAGATAGAATAGGATTTTATCCAGTAGTCGGTAATGTTTGGACTAGTGACTCTTCCTGGCTGCCTCAAGGTGATGATCAATCCCAGATGCTTATCTTCAGGGAGGTGAGCATTTGTTCAGCGTTTGGTCTTTAGGACCGGCCCACAGCGGGAGCATCCCTCCCTCTTACAGTTGTAAGGGATCTTGTCTTTTACACTGTCTCCTTGAGGGCCTAGCCCTGTCTGACTGTCTATAATATTTCTTTTTTAATTTTTTTAAATTTTATTCATTTTAATGGGGAAGAAATAACAATGACACAGTTTCAAAACAAGTTAGTAGGACAGTTACAATAATGAATACATTGCATATTGTTGTCTTCATAGTTGTTCAGAGTATAAGATGCAGACATGGTATCTTTTCTAAACACTATTAGCACAAACCTTTCCTCTGATTGAACTAAGAGAAAGTAGCTATATCTATAGTCCAATAGTACATAAAAGTAGTGGGTTATCAGAAGAACTGGCAATGTCAGAAACTGATGACTTGAGCCTTTTACAGCTCAGAATATTTATCAGGCTTTACGTTTTATATCTCCTGGTTAGACTTTTCTGGTGGATGGTTAAGACCAATTTAAAGCAAGACCTATCTAACAAAAAATGTAACTTTTGTATCTGTCAAGGTTAGTCAAATCTCCAGCATTTTGTAGAACTTTTGGCAGTGTCAGCCACGTGGATGAGCCACAGCCATTGCTTGACCAATTTGTTCTCTGTGAAAGCCTGAGAGAATGTTTTCTCTCTAGATGGCTCTCCTTACTGCCTATAATATTTCCATCTCACTTTAACTGCCTATAAAAGAGACTTAAGAAAGAGCCCTCAGCCCCTCTACCGTGTGAAGATCCAGCACAAACCAGAACAATCGGCCCTCAGTGGACAGCAAATCTGCTGGTAACTTGACCCCAGAAGTCCCAATCCACAGGGCTGTGTAACACAAATCTCTATCACAAGCCACCCAATTTATAATATTTTATCAGAGCAGGCCAAAATAATAATAATAATAATAACCTATTGCCTTAACTCAAGAAAATAAAAGACAGAGAACCTCAGTTCAATAACTGCAGAACTGAGAAAAACACAATGCAAATGAATTCTGCCCATTACCTGAACAAGCCTAGAGAGACATCTTCCCTGGTCACCCCTGCAGAGGAGAACGCAGCCTCTTGGCCTTATTTCAGCCATGTGAGATCCTACGGAAAGGTCCATGCTGAGGTGCATCTAGGTGCCTGCCCGCAGGAACTGTTGCAGAATAAATGTGTGTTATTGTAACTGCTACATTTATTGCTATGCTACACATCCATAGAAAGCTAGTACCTTCCACTTTAACTTCTTTACTGACTATAGATAAACCTTCTTAGTGTTCAATTGCTTTTAGAGGAGAGCATGCTCTTTCACATGGCCATAGTCTACTTTCCAGTGAACACACACCACTCCATTGGTGATAAAAGAATCTTCCATGAGTTCTGTTTTGTTTTGTTTTGTTTTTGCCTTTGCAAACCCTCATCTTTATGCTTCTTTCATGCTTTTATTTCTACGTGTGTTATGAACTCTGCTACATTGTTTTGTTGTGCTTTAAGCTGTGAATTATCTGTAAAGACATTTTGTAAGGAAAGTGCCTTCTGTTTACTCAGATACTTACTCTTCCCAGTACTCATCATCCCTGTGCAGTTCAGCTTAGAACTCTGTTTTTGCTCAGCCTGGGGTTGAACTCAGAACCTTGAGCTTGCTAGGCAAGCATGGTACCACTGACCTGCGCTCCCAGCCTACCTAGCTTTTCTGCCTTAAAAGGTCTTATCTCACCTTAAATTTGGAAATTACTTGG
This sequence comes from Myocastor coypus, assembly GCA_004027025.1. NCBI lineage: Eukaryota > Metazoa > Chordata > Mammalia > Rodentia > Myocastoridae > Myocastor > Myocastor coypus. Next base: position 13,487 of record PVJA010004557.1, read on the forward strand.
CTGAGTGTAGAATTATAGGTTTTCACTCACCCTCCTCCCCAATATATATACACATTTATAAAAAATACTGATCTCTTACCTTTTGGTTTGTGTTATTTACGACCAAAAGTAGGTTCTCATAAACAAATGGTAATAATGAACATGTAGAACAGTGCCTGATGCTTAATATACAGTATATTCGTGTATTTAAGTGTGCTATATATATTTATGTTGAATTTAATCCTCATAGCCATGTCATAGAGTAGGCACTATAACTGTGTCATTTATGTTGACGGTAAGGAAACCGGCCCACAGCAAAGATGAGCTAGTGGCCCTTGTTTATAGGCTGGAAAGACAAAGCCAGGATTGGAACTGGGCTCTCTGGATACAGAAGCCACCTTAACCTTGAATCTATACAATTGCTTCCTGATAGTTATGAACAAACTTATGTGACCTTGTGGAGAGCCCAGAAACACATCTATCAGGCAGCACAAGATGGCAGTGGCTTTCAAATTCTGGGTCACAAACTTGTCATCCTTTGTCCAATCAAAACTTGAGCCTCCGCTTTCCACCAACTGCTCTAGCTGTGTCTCCAGTGTGACCTAATTCCTCCCCAGCTTCTGACATTTTCAACATGATTTCTGAAAGCATTAAGTCTAAAACAACTCCCAGATTCACGCCGTTCATGCCTGAGCGAATATTTGCCCTTCAGGTTATTTTTGAGTCTTCCACCCCGCTGTATCCTTGTGACCTGCCAAAAGCTGGTCACCATGGCATCCTCTTGTTTGGAAACAGACTACCTTAACTTTCTGGATCAACTCTACATACTCACATTAGGTACTCATAAATAGGTGTCAAGCGGTTAGGTCAATGCCCCAAACAACTCATTCCTCTGGAGAATCACACATGCTGCTATGGAGAGTGGGAATCTGCTATTCATTTAAAATGCTATCATCTCTGTGTCTTAAACTGGAGGGTAATTTCTTCTGACAGACAAACAAAGGAATTTCTGGCACAGGCAAGTAAAAAGCTCTGCGATGTTAAGTATCTTGGCTCTAGATAATCAGCTGCCAATTCTTTAATAAACTAAGATGAATGAAAAGAATTTTTCTCGTCTTTATATGACCACATAAATAACTGCAAATACTAAATGCAGACATGGAGAACCCCATGGAGTTTTTCAAGCAGTAGGGATGCTCATACTCAGAATAGAGCTCAGTCTTAGCATCTCGCTTTTAAACATTCGTCCTCACACACTGAGATAGCAAGCGATTAGTAAAAGTATTCAGGCGCTGCTTCTTCCTTATTCTGAAAGTCAACTTACATTATAGCCTTATTCATGGTTTGAGAATAAGTGAGAAAATATTTACAAAACTCTATGTAGCACAGAATTTGTGAAGTAAAGAAATTCATTCGCGTCAGGTGTGGTGGCGCATGCCTGTAATCCCAGCACTCAGGAGGCTGAGGCCGGAGGATCGGTGCGAGTTCGAGACCAGCCTGGGCTACAAAAGTGAGCTCAAGGTCAGCCTGAACTGCATAACAAGACCTTGTCTCAAAAAGACAAAAAAAAGAAAGAAAGAAAGAAAGAAAGAAAGAAAGAAAGAAAGAAAGAAAGAAAGAAAGAAAGAAAGAAGGAAAGAAAGAAATTCATTCGCACTTTATAAACAAAGAAGTCTAGGATTTCAGAAGAGGCAGGATCTGTCCGAGATCACATAGAAAATAGCAGGAAGTAGAACTAGACACTAAGACCAGCGCTACTCCTTCATTTACCGCAGTGCAGCTGTGCCTGAGTTCTCCATCAGGACAACAGAAGTGCCGGAAGGTGCTGTAGGCTGTGGGGCTGTTTGAGGGGCACCTGGGGGAGGCCACCCACAGGGCTTCCTTGCACAGCCCTACACTGTACCCCACAGCTAAGACAGCATCTGGGAGCAGGAATGACTGAAGCACACTGAGACTCCAAGCAAGGCAGCTATTAGAACAAGTTGGCATCTTAAGGGCTCTGCAGAGGAGGGGGTGGGGCAAGAGGAGAAGCGTTGAGCGCAGCAGGCGAGGCCACACCTGAGGAACACGCTCTGCGCTCCCGCTCCGTGCCCACGGTGCTCGCTGTCAGGCTCACCCACGGCTCTGAACCACAGCTCCCCGATGTGCCAGGGCCACCCCTGCAGAAGCCTCCAGGAAAAGCACCCAGCATAGGAAAAGAGAAGTCAGATTTTGTTGCTGTATTTGGCTGCTCTACAGCGTTAAGGTAAAGGCTGTGCATGGAGAAAGGAGGGAAGATAACCCTCTCAAGGTCCACTTCTCCCCTCAAAACTTCCAACTAGACACCGAGTGCGCTCTCAGCTCCCACCCTTGGGCCGGGTTCCTGCCTTAGATCCACCCTACAACTCATCACACACTGCATCCTTCCCGCGATGAACTCCGACTCCTTAAGGATGAATTCAAGCACAAGGACTTCAGGGAGACTCTTCAGGCACGTTTGGAACTACAATTCATTTCCACATGTAAACCAGTGTGGAATTTTATCGCAAGGCTAACACACAAATCCGAGTCACATAGCGTTGGCCTGGAATTAGCTTTGATTTAAAACATGGTTGAAAACTAGATCAGCCACGCTCTGTGCTGACAGCGCCGCTCTCTTGTGTTTCAGATTTCCTGACAAGTCTGCACACACAGCAGGCCTAGTGTGTTGGTATCATTTTCAGTTTCTCCAGTCACAACCCAGAACCGTCTTCCTGCGAGGCAAGTTATGTAGCCACAACTACTCAATTTGGTAAACTGAAATGTTACATTTAACCCAATAAACATTTCCTCCTCAGGGAGACATAAACAAAACAGGATTCTATATCCCAGGTTTAAAGAACTTGCATATTTTGTTTCTGAAACAAGATCTATGTCAGCAAACCAATGAATATGTTTTGTAGTATTTGAAGTGATTCGGCCAGGAATGGAAAGTTAACAGGATTAAGGTATGGAAGGGGAAAAAACAAACTAGAGAACTGACTAAGAGAAGAACTATAAATTTCTTTAGCTTTCAGGAGATTGTTGCTATTCTTTTTTTCTTTTCTTTTCTTTTTGTCTTTTTGAGACAGGGTCTCGTTATGCAGTTGAGGCTGGCCTTGAGCTCACTTTTGTTTGTAGCCCAGGCTGGTCTCGAACTCGCACCAATCCTCCTGCCTCAGCCTCCCGAGTGCTGGGATTACAGGCGTGAGCCACCACGCCCCGCTTGCTATTCTTAATTAATCACTTCAGTAGCTCTGAAAGATACTTGCATCCACTTTCACAGATAAAAAAATCTTCTAATCGAATAATCTGATCAAGGTCAGCTGAAAAGATCAAGAGTGATTCAGGGCTGGAGACAGGATCTGTCCCAGGCTTCTCCTCATGGCCCAGGGGTGCACGTGAGCATGGCAGCGTCCCTAGTCCCTCTTTCCTTCTTAGCAGCCTTCAGTGTTTTTGTTTGTTTGTTTGTTTGTTGCTTTTTTTAATTTTAGGGAAGGGTCTACAGGGTGCTCAGGGTCTCACTACTAGATTGGACTCATAGTGATCGCCTGTTTACAGCCTCCCAAGAGCTGGGACTACAGGCAGCATGCACCATCACGCCTAGTCTCAATGTCTCAGCACACCCCCGGGGCGCAGCCAGCATGGCAGGCCCCGGGGAGCAAACCACTGGCCTCTGAGCCTCCTCACAGGTGCCTTAACCCACTGAGCTAGTTCAGTGTTGCAACAGTGTGCACTTTCCTGTCATTACCCTGTAGTTCAGAGGAAGGAACCCCATCTCTCAGCCACAGGTGCCTAATCCAGTGAGCACCGCCATTCCCTTTGAAGTGGGTGCTCTAGGATGGGAATGCAGCAGACTCTAGCCAGGGTCAGACAAGAGAACAGGAAACACTCTGGGAGGAAATGCTTCTTCTCTCTTTTAAAGCACTAGCCATGAAAGAATGCTCTTCTTCTTGAGGTACAGTACATCGCAAAATGATGCCCAGAGATACTACCAGCAGCACTGCAGTCTAGCAGAAGAGACCAAGGAGAAGGGGGAGGAGGTGGAGATGGAGGAGGAAGGAGGAAAGGGAGAAGGAAAGAAGGAAGGAAAGGAGGGAGGGAGGGAGGGAGGGAGGGAAGGAAGGAGGGAAGAGAAGAACAGAGGAACAAAAATATCTTTGTTCTTGAAGAACCTGTAGAACTGACAAGACGGGTAACCCTGGAATCTGCTCTTCCCCTGAGCAGCCCCTGATGAGCTCATGTATGACTATGTTTTCTTCAGTGTAATGTTTTGTTTCTTTCACAGGGGTCTACAGCACCTTAATGATGTAAGTAGAGGTAAACTACACAGCAAGACTGGACAGTCTTCGCTCCTTGTAGAATTCACAGCACATGTCACAGAGAACCCTAAACTGAAACAATCTCATTCGAGCAGGGCAGATGCAGAGACCATAGTGGGTCAACCTTGTCACTAGGACTTCTCAGGTAGTGTGTTCAGCAAATCAGGGCGCAACAGGTACAGAGCAAGGCATATGTCCAGGAATAAAATGTGGGACTCAGATCAAAGCACAGAGTTAAAAAGCTGAACTTGAGACATGTTGTAGACACACAGATCAAGCAGTCAGACCCCAGAAAGGTGAGGTCATTTGCAGGGGAAATGGTAATACATCCTGCAGCAAGAACCCAGCTAGCTAACTCCATCTCCTACGCCCTCTTCTTGGGAAGTATTGTTTGGCTTTTTGTTTTTGTTTTTGTTTTTTTCTTTGACTGAAAATCTTTTTCCAGGGGCTGAGGAGATAGCTCAGGGGCGCAAGTGCCTGCTTGGCAAGTGCAAGGTCCTGAGTTCGATCTCCGGTTCTACAAAAAAAAAAAAAAAAAACCTCAAGTGAAAATAGTTTCACAAACAAATTACTTCTCCAGACTTTTCAACTCAGTAGCTTTAGAATTTAAATTTAGCAAGCTAAAAGTTTTACGCTTAATTTTTTTCTTTTTTATTTTTATTTTTTTAATTATTATTATTTAAGTTTAACAATGGTTATATTACACATTTTCATCATCAGATCAGTTTAGATTAATTTATGCTTAATTTTTAATCCATTAAATTATGCCGGGCGTGGTGGCGCACGCCTGTAATCCCAGAATTTGGGAGGCTGAGGCAGGAGATTGCTGTGAGTTCAAGGCCAGTATGGGCTACAAAAGTGAGCTCAAAGCCAGCCTGAACTGCACAGTGAGACCCTGTCTCAAAAAAAAAAAAAAAAAAAAAAAAAAAAAAAAAAAAAAAAAATTATGACCAGCCATCATAAATGTAATATTTCAATGAAAATTCTAAGCACATAAACTAATTAAATAGGGGACACACTATTTTCATTAATTGGCAGGGACAAGGGAAGGGGTACTGACAGGGGAGCAAATGTGGCGAAGCTCTGCACGGGCCCTGGCTGTGTCATTAGTCCCCTTCCTTGTTTCCTCTTAGGATGAATAACAACAAAGCACACCTGCGGCGTTGTGGCGGTCTCTACATTTCGCCAACTGGAGATAATTAAGTGCCTCCTAAAGCACCATGTGCCCCAAAGCACTGAAACAGCTTCCCTGGAGAAGCCGAGGGTAAGGTGCCACGTGAGCGCACATACAGTTACACAATCTAAAGGGCACTAACGCCCCACTTACTCCCTTCTGCATTGCTGGATTTCTCAGGCCAACTTCTGGGTAAACCTAAAGCAAAGGGGAAAGAGGGCTCCAGTCGGGCTTAAGAACATCATGGAGCCAAGTACGCTTCCTGTGTTCTTCAAAGGCATGTGAACAAGCACCTTTTACTCACCTACTTGTTATGCTTCATTAGATGATAGAACCCACAGGGACGGAATAAGGAGGACCTGGTAGCAGGTGAGGAAATTACTACCCATCCTCCCCAACAGCCTCCGCAGAATCAGGACTAAAGGTCCTTCCAGATCACAAAGAAAAGTGACATAATAATTTTTAAACAATAAAATAGGAAGGGAGACAACAAGAGCTCTAATACCAACACCATTACACTAGGCATTGTGCAGGAAACTGTTTTAATTTACAGGTCCCTGAAAATTAATTTCTATTCATAAGACAACTTGACTCCAAGACAATAGAAGCCACTATAACTTTGCGCTCTGTAAAATGAGCTGAGTGGAAACTATGCTTCTCAGAACGCTTTTCCTGTCATAGTTTCAGGCTAAAACTAGCTGCAAGAGTAATTTGTATGATGCTGAAAGGTAAACATGAACCAGCAGTGACTCTAACATCCTGAAAGTGGGGGTGTTATGGGGCCAGCCTGGCACAGCTCAGACACACGAGGCTCACCTTGTGGGCAGAGAGCACAGTGGCTCCAGATCACTCCTGATCAGATGTTTGCGGGTCATGCGACAGGTGGATGGAATCTTCCCAAAGAAAGCGCACTGCACCAGAAAAGCATGCAGAGGTGCAGAGGACCACCTGGGCAGCTCCCCTTGAAAGAAGAGCGACTGTCTCCATTTGGGCTGAGCCTGACCCTGTTTCCTTGTGTTGAAATGAAGAGCTGGGTAGAACTTCCCTTTATCCTTTCAATTGACCTTAAGCAATGTATATTGGTCTTGCTGAGGTGCTGGTGAAAGTCTTTGAAGGTGACATGCGTGTTTCCCTGGTAACCCACACCTGCTGCTCTTTAATGTGAGTCGGGTCAACGCAGGACAAGGAGTGAGTGCTCCATGCTGCCAGCTGGGAGCGAGCCTCAAGATAGAGGCTATGACTTCCTGAGGCTTGGAAGATGACACATCTGCCGGGCATGGTGGCCCATGCCTATAATGCCAGCACTTGGGAGGTTGAGGTAGGAGGATCGATGTGAGTTCGAGACCATCGTGGGCTACAAAAGTGAGCTCCAGGTCATCCTGAACTGCAGACAAAGAAAGAGAAAAAGAAAGAAAGAAAGAAAGAAAGAAAGAAAGAAAGAAAGAAAGAAAGAAAGAAAGAAAGAAGATATCACAGCCAAAGCACCAGACCCCAAAAACATTATATACTATCTTATTAGCATAATGCAAATTACTTTCTCTGTTTATCCTCTCTGCATATGGCAGAGGTAAATGTAGGCCACCTACGTAGCTCAGCTCTCAGTGCTTACCTATTTCCCACAATTCTCAAGCCACTCTTTCTCCACTTAATAAAACCCGGATGCAGCCCTGGGCCAGCCTCTTTATTCCAAAAAGCCATCTTTATGGCTGGACTTAAGGCTCCCCAATACTTATATGTTGTAGTATCTTTACTTTCACCGTGGGTTGCACTGGGAGTGGTAGATTGGAATTAACTTGGTGAGATTCCAATAACATATCTTTGGGATTACAAGTGTTGACTTGGACTCAGGTCCCTGGAAGGGACTCCTCCACAGCGGTGCTGAAGTACAGAGCCGTGAGCACAGTTGGTAGAAGGCAGCTTAGTGTGGGCAAAATAAGCAGCCGGGGCAGTGCTCTATGCGGGCAGTCAAAATAAATTACAAATAAAAGTCAGAACACTGAGGAAGCCAGCACCATAAAAAGTCATGGTGCTTTCCACAATTGCTAGGCATGAGCCTTTTTTTTTTTTTTTTTTTAATACCCAGAACCTCAGGCCAGGGAAATAGCTCAGTGTCATAAGCACTTTCCTGGCAAGCGCAAGGTCCTAAGTTCAGTCCCCAGTATCAAAAAATTAAAACCCAGAACCTACTGGATGAAGGAAAACCTGGCTCCCTAAGGAAGGACCCATCGATGTCATGGCAAACATGGTGATATCTCACTCTGCTCTTCTCCACGAATCCATAGCTGTCTGCCCAAATAACTGTACTTTGGGAAGATGGATGTGTAGGGGATCAAGTGGGCACTGATACCTGAAGACCCAAGACATGACTGTAGTTCTCCTATTAGCATGGTATCTGATGAAGACATGTGGAATTAAAGCCACACAACGGAGCTCACAGTAGGTCTTGTAGTCTCTGAACCAAGATGGGGCCATATTCTTAATAACCAAACATACAACTGAAGTAGCTACACTAAGTGCAGAAAAGCCCAACTTGGTTCCTAAAGCTTTGAAAACTACTATTTCTCCTTTTGCAAAGATGATAAAACAGACAGTACCTAGAGGTAGGCAATTGCATTGCAATGCTGTGAATATTTAAAAGATACAAGGAGGTTGTCTCCACGGTACCTTTGCTTTGTTTGCCTGTAAATCTGGGACAGCAGAACTCATTGATACTTCCAAAGATGAGTAGAAGCTTACATCGTCGATGTTATTGTGCTCTCATACTAGGCCTATGCAAGCATATAAATTGCTAAGTACTTCTTTAATTTTGTTATACCACTTATAACACATTTTATTTTTTATTTAGTTAAAAATATTCCTAATTTTCTTTGTGATTTTTTTTTTCTTTTACTCTGTGGACTACAAAAGTGTGCTTAATTATCAAAACTTGGGGGATTTTTCAAATATCCCTGCTATTTCCCACTATAGGGACTGGGCTGGGGTTGAGTGAACTGATCTATAAATGTTAGTTCAACCAAGTTAGCTGACAGAATTCTACAGGTCTTCTAACACTGATGAAACCTAATCCAGTTGTGCTAACTGTTACAGAGTGTAGAGCCTTTGGTTAAACAGCTTTACGTCACCATATTGAAATGCCTGAGATAATTAACTTAGAAAGAAAAAGGCTCACAAATTTGGAGGTTCCAATCCACTTGCAAGCCCATTTCTTTGGGCCTCCGGCAAGGATGCTGGATAAATGGTCATGGTCTGATGGCAAGTGGCTCGCTCCATGGACAGGAAGTAAGAGACATACAAGACAGCCTACAGTCCCGAAGCCCCTTCGGGGCTCCTGGTGACCATGAGGCCTTAAAGATTCCAGCACTTTCCAAGTGTCACTTTGAGAATTTAGTCTTTTGTTTTTGTTTGGTTTGGTTTGGTTGTATTTTAGGGAAGGGTCTACAGGGTGTTCAGGGTCACATTACTAGACTGGACTCCTAGTGTTTACAGCCTCCCAAGAGCTGGGATTGCTGGTGTGTGCCACCACTCCAGTCTCAATCTCAGCTTCCCCCAGGGGCGGGGCCAGCACTGCAGGCCTGGGGATTGAACCTCCAGGCCCTGCGCCTGCTTGCAGGTGCTTTAATCTGTTGAGCTATTTGGCGGGCCCTAGGCTTTTGTCTTTAACACAGGGACTTTTAAGCAGTGTTTCTCGATACCAAAACAAGACTAAAATGCGAATTTTTCTTTCTCCTTTTTGACTTGTTAGTCTTTGTTTCACGCATTACAAATTCAAGGCTTTTATTGCACACTGGAGACACACCATTAGTCGTTCAATCCTGTTTCCTCATAATATTCTGCCTCAGTTTTACTAACCCTCAAACCACCTAGTCTTCAGAACTCAAGTGATGTGAACCACCTGGTGCAGCATTTGCAAGGGGCCTCCCACGCATGCGCACACCTGAGAGCCAATGGCACAGCTCTCTTTTCAGTAGGTGCCGATCTGGCATCTTGAAGCCTGGGTGAAGTATCTAAACCAATAAGCAGCTATAAGGAGCGTTTATTCCTATGCTCTTCTCAGCCAGCGTGAGTCTCAAGCTATTTGCCTAAATACTGACAGTGTATCGATCAAAATCCTATGAGAAACGAACTCTGTAATTTCCATAAAACACAATGATCTACTCTCACTTCCCAGGAAACTTAATGGCGAATAAAAAGTTTAATTTGATTCAGCTGAGTCTCCAGTGATTTGGAGAAACTTGCTAAAAACCCCATTTACAAAGCAATTTCCTCACACTGAATAGAAGTTTTTCATTTGTCTCAAAATATTGCCAGTAACCCATATAGACAGCCATGCTTTTATTAGATTATTGATTCTTTGGGGAAAATTAAAATCGGTGACAAATGCCTGCTGGTGCCTAGTCTTAAAGCAGCCTACATGGGGAGCCTGGTTACGTGGGGAGCCTGTCTGCACCCGAGATGTGCACAGGGGTAGACATCTCAGATGTAGGGGAGAACCGAAGGCCTGACAGCAAGCCCTTCTTATGATAGTCGCTATGGTGTTATAAATTATGTATCTCACCAATCTACTAGGATGGCAACTATACTCAGCTGCTTACTAGTATAAAGCTGGGAAAGGATCGCATTGTCCACTATGACCTTCGTTCCACAACCCTGTGTCATGATGGGTTTTTCTAGAGAAACAGAACCAAGGAGATATTTATTTACTTATTTCGTTATTACATTTAGGATATTGCTTCATGTGTTTCTACAGATTGTAAGTCTAGTCCCAGGGGAAATGACGGTACAGCTCCACAACACCAGCGATGCACACGATCGGATATTACTGGATACAGCATTTTAGAAGCTACGCATGAAATGTTTAAAGAACATAATATGGAATAAAATGGAAATTGTTACGATGACCTGTTAAATACCAATAATTGACTTTAAGAAAGGCTTTTCTAAAGATAATGAAGTTTGTGCGCAAAACTAGCAATGAAATAATAAATTCTTCAATATGTAAATTTTAAGCACATTTGTAAAAAAAAATTTTGAGTAAGCTTATGCCTGCATTTTTATTGTCTAGCACAAAGAAAATAATAATAAAGAAGAAAATAGTAATAGTGCTGGCTAAACAGCTCAGCAGATTAAAGTGCCTGCAAGCAGACGCGGGGGCTGGGGATTTGGTCACGGGGCCTGCTGTGTTGGCCCCGCCCTGGAGCGCACTGAAACTGCAATGGAGACTGGGCACGGCGGCGCACAGCAGTAATCCCAGCTCTTGAGAGGCTGTAAACAGGTGGATCACTATGAGTCCAATCTCAACGCCTTGTCGACCCTTCCCTAAAAATATACCCCCAAAAAAGAAAGAAAGGAAATAGTAATAAATAGTACTTATTTGTGAAGATGGAGACATGAGATTGACAGTTTTCCAAAAGAAAATACAAGACCAAGTTTTGCTTCTACCATGAAACAGAACTAAATAAGAGATGCCAAGGACGGAACGCTCAAGCAGATTAACAGGCTGTAATCAGGGTCATTTTAATTGATAGCCTTTATTGTCTGTCTACTGGACAAACATTCCTGCAGCACTGAGTAGTCTAGAGAGAGGGCTAAGCCCGAAGCACTAAGAATACAAAGGCAAGTAAGACTTAGCCTTTGGATATAACCAAGGAGAAACACTGAAGCAACGGGAGCTGGGACGCAGTCCCGCAAGGTGTCCGGGAGCTCGCAGAGCTACTCATTCTGTGAGGTCAGTCAAAGAGCTCTGTAAAAAAAGGGGTGACAGATGACTTCACTCTGAAGTCAAGCAGGAAAATTATTGCAGCCCAAAGAAAGGATGACCGAAACACAGAGTTAAATTGTGTCCTATATTTGAGAAACTGTTTGCTATGTTCCCTAAAGGGTAGGGAAAACGTTGCTAGGAAACAGGAGTAGGCAGGTGATGGGTAATGAAGAGCTTCACTTGACCATTCAAAGAGATCTGCACTCTGTCTCTTTTCCATGCTGCAGCAGTAAAAATTTATGTCACACCCATCCCCACAGTATAAGCTGACTTATAATTTAATCATAATTTCATCTCACGAAGCTAATAACAAAGTAGAATGAAATGAGTTGGACTCTGAAAATTGAGGGCCGAGCTTCCTAATTACTGCATGAATTCCCTTGGCCAAGGGAGTTAGTCTTTGGCCTTTATTCTCCTCCTCTGTAGAGACGGAATAGCTCCCCTTTCCGTATCCCAGCATTATTCTAACGATCAAATGTAGTTGCAATCAGAGAGGAGTGTATAAAACTGTAGGGCAGCCGTGATACGTTGTTATTGTCAAAGCAAAATTTCACATCTAGCATCTTCAGTGAGTGAGTCCTCCTGAAATAATAAGTGAGAGAAGCGTGGCCTACCTGGGAGCGCACACAGGCGCTCGCTTTATACAGAATGTCAAGCATCACAAATATCAGGACTGCGCTTAATGAACACGAATTTTCAAAAGCGTTTGCACTGAGCACCATCATGGTTCCTGGCACGTAGGAATGGCTAATAAGTCCTTGTACATACACCAAGAAATGAATGGGTGGCCCTCTGTTGGGAAACATAATTTCATTTGGAAACAACAGACAGCCCCTCTAAGGGTCAAAGATGGTCTCCCATCCCCACCTCACTTGAAGGGTTCCACTGTGTCATTTCTCTGGCCTCGGAACTTCTGGATTTGCTCATTTCTGATAGCCAACACATTAATCATTCTTTTACCCAAAGATCTTTTAGAAAGTAATCTACCCTGTGACAGCCACAGTGCTGGGAACTGGAGGTGACTCTGAGATACTCATGCTCATTATAGCCTGGGAGGCAGACAAATACGTAAAGGGTTATAGTACAACGTAGCGTCAAACACCAGTCAGGATGTAGTCTGTTCCTTTCCACCCCATTCCAGGTAGCTTCTGTTGCTCCACACAAACCCGTACTCACGCTGATGTATCGCTGAGCCTGACTGCTCTCGGAATCACAGGAGTTTGTGCTGCAGAAAGAAAGAAAGAAAGAAAGAAAGAAAGAAAGAAAGAAAGAAAGGAAGGAAGGAAGGAAGGAAGGAAGGAAGGAAGGAAGGAAGGAAGGAAGGAAGGAAGGAAGAAAAGAAAAGAAGAAAGCAGTAATCTCTAAACCTCATCACCTTCCAAACATGTGACTGACCCACTCATCAGCCCATCTAGGGTGATTTACTTCTGAGAGAGATGTTTTGTGCCATTTCCTATAAGTTATCCTGCTGGATATAACATTCTCCGGCCCCTGCAATTAATCACAAAGGGTTTTCATCTGCTGTCTCTTCCCTGACTTCACGCCCCGCACCCTGTTTGTGTTGTGTGCACATCGCAAATAAACTTCTGCTTCCATCCTTGGCTCAGCTGCCTGTTGGTGGGGAGTACAAAATAATGTCACTTCTTAAAATGGAAGCACGCTCCAGGTGCCAGGAGAGAAAGCGAAATTGCCTACATAAAAGACAGACTTGTCAGGGAAGACAGCTTCAAGCAGTTGGCATGAGCAGGTCCTGAAGAAACTGGCCTGCCAGCGAGCGAGGGAGGTGACCCAGATAGACGGATGGCACGCTAGACAGTGTGGAGGTGGGAAACAAAATGAGGAATTTGGAGAACGAGTTGTTTCTGTGACTGGAAAGAAGTTGTTTATGGTAGGGGAAATGACAGATAACGGAGCCAAAGAAGCAGGCCTAGTTCACCGGCTGAGGTTGCCTCATGAATTATCTTCGGTACAAAGCCGGAGCCTGGAGTTTATCTTAGGACATAAGGGAGATGGAGACACTGGAGGATTTTAAGGGTTGGAATCATAATTGGCTTTCTTTTGGAGAAAGATTATTCTGTCAGCAAAGTAGAAGCAAGATTAGAAGAAAAATACAGGTAGGGAGGGAGGGAGTGTGGGAGGGAGACGAGGGGGGGAACAAGAATGCTAGGTGGAGAATTGATGATAAAATTAAAAATAGGGGATTTGGTAAAATGGTGAGCGAGGCTTCCCTCCTGGTTTCCTCTGCTAACAGCTACGTGATCTTCACCATATTGTGTGACCTAACCTAGTTGTGCCTTAGTTTCCTCAAAGGTAATATGAGGGCAACCTTGCTTTTCGTCAGGGTTTTGTGAGAAGGCTAGCACCAGGCCTGGCCAATGACAACTCTCAGTTGCTGAGCATCATTCTCCCAAGGGCACTAAGGACAATAGGGCAACTGTGAGAAACTTCTGAGAGGGTTGACTAGTGAGATGGAGGTAGACTGTATGTTGAGGAGTGTCGTAGACTTGGCAGAGTCCGGATTTAGGTGTCTGAACTGATGGTGAGAACATTCAGCCAAACAGAGGAGAGCTTGATTTTGGACACGCATCCCTCAGTTGCCCAGGGGCGCCAAAGGTGAACAGCTCTCCAGGAACAGTGAGGGGCATCACCCTGATGCATCCAGACCTCCAGAGCCCTGGTGGCTGAGGAGGCTGAGGCCATGCATGTGGGTGAGGAGATCTGAGCGCCAAGGGGGAGGCTGGGAGCATGACATTCAGAGGATGAGAAAGGAAGGAACAGCTAGAAAAGTGCGCTCCTGTTCTGTACCACTGCCCTGGGAAAGTAATGCTGCTCAGTTCTTGGAGAGGAAGTTCCACAGTGTTACATGTTGAGGAAAGGCAGGAAATGAGATTTTAAATCTCTCTAAATGAAGGCGGGGGGAGCATGAACCTAAAACATACTGTTTGAATAAATCCATTTACTCGTCTGACTTTCTATACCATGAGTCATCTAAGTTAGATCAACTAGCCATGCTCTAGCAGGAAAGGAAGGCAGCACCTCATACCAAGCATCCTCCTCTGCTCTGCGCCGGGTGCCACGGGGAGACTTGCACTCACTCTGGGACAGGACTTCCTTCAAGTAAAATTCCGAAACAGTACACTGAGTGCCTTTTAAGGAAGTGAATCAGTAGCCTTCGGAAAAGTTAGAGACTGCCAACAACCTCAGTATCTTTAAAATGCCATCACAAGGTTCCTAATGCCCCGTGACTCTCCAAGGAAGGGTGTCACCTTGAAGAGGGCCATTTGGGCAATGCGTGCAGTATTTTCTGCACATGACAAAAGCTGGAAAGGCGTAAATGGATTTTAGAGATTAGATGTCATGCATGTGAGTAGTCTTGTGCTACTTCAGTGTTAGTGGTCGCAAGACATGGTAAACCACAAGATTTTGTAGAAGAGGCCATCCTGCCAGCTTTAGGAGAAGTCGTTAAGGCAGTGAAGAACAAATAAAAGTATCTTTTGCTATGCCGCTGAAGGACAGCCCTTCAAGAAGACTCAGTCATTAGTAAAATTTACCAAAGCAACTGGAAATTGATTTGATCCATTGAACTGCCATAGAATAACCATATTTTGTATGATAATAAAGCTTTGCTGCTCAAAAATGTTGGCTTTTTGCAAGAAATAAAGAACTTTTTTTTTGGTTTTTTGTTTTTGGTTTTGTTTTTTTTGTTTTTGTTTGTTTTTTTTTTTTTTTTTTTGTCTTTTTGGGCCAGGGTCTCACTATGTAGTTCAGGCTGGTCTTGAGCTCCCTTTTGTAGCCCAGGTTGTTCTCAAACTCACATCAATCCTCCTGCCTCAGCCTCCCAAGTGCTGGGATTACAAGCGTGTACCACCACACCCGGCTAAGAAATAAAGAACTTATTGAGGTCATGCTATCTTGAAAATTATCCACAGTAGACATGCAGGGATTCTGGTGAGCCGAGACCAGAAGGGCCCAACACGTGCACGCATGGACACTGAGCTGGCTCCAGGAGCACCATCTGAGAACTCAGGCAGACTCAGGGTTCTGGTAAGATGTGACCCATGGACCCTAGCAAGTGCAGGTACAGACCTTATGCTGGCACGTGGTCCAACCATCTAAGAACTTAGGAGGACTCTGAGTGTCCCACAGGATCCTCGCAAATCTGGCCCTAGCTTACCACCTACGCAGAAAGTGTGTTGAGCACCAGCCAGTCTCTGTGACCAACAGTGAGACCCTCAGTGAGCCTTATTCTGCATGCCCCCCACTAACAGAAACCTGACTGACCCAGGCCCCACAACTTGCCAATGACTGCTGAGCAGGCTGATCATTAGAAGCCTCAAAAATGCCAAAATGCAGGGACAAAAGGAAATCTTTTTTTATAATTGTATTACTTTTAAAAAGAAATAATGAGATAGTTTCAAAACACATTAGTAGGACAGACATAATAATTAATACAATGCATATTGTCGTCTTCATAGTAGTTGTTCAGAGTACAAGATGCAGACATGATAGAGTTTCTAAACACTACTGGTACAAATATTTCTTCTCATTGAACTAAGATAAAGTAGTTGTATGTATAGTCAAATATTCCATAATAGTAGTGGGTTATCAGCAGAACTGACAATGTCAAAAGCTATTTTTTTGTGTGTGGGACCAGGGTTCGAACTCACGACCTTGCACTTGCCCAGCAGGCACTTGTGCCTCGGAGCTATCTCCCCAGCCCTGTCAAAAGCTATTGACTTGAGCCTTTTACAGCTCAGAATATTGATCTGGCTTTACTTTTTATGTCTCATGCTTAAACTTTTCCATTGGTTGGTTAAGGCCAAGTTAACGCAAAACCTATATAACAAGACGTAACTTTTGTATCTCAGTTAAATCCTCTCAGGGTTTACCTTAAAACCATGTACAGCATTTTGTAGAACTTTTGTTGGTGTCAGCTATCTGGATGAGTTATGGCCATTGCTTGACCAGTTTGCTCTCTGTGAAAGCCTGAGAGAATGTTTTCTCTCTAGGTGACTCTCCTTAGGTACACTATACGTCATTGACCCCTTTGCTCTGTGGCCCCATAATCTCCTTAACCAGAAAATTTGGGACACCACTGAGTTATAGGATGTTATATTACAGGTTCTCTTATGTTCTGAGTCCTCACTGGCCTTGAAGGGCTATCCTTGCAGCCCTTCTTTTTTCTCTAATCTTTTGGTCTGCAAACTTAAGTTGCTAACCCTCCAAAAGAGAAGCTTACTGATGCTATTACTTTATAACATAGGTACTTGATATCACCATCTTTCTGAATATCAAATGCCTTAGACTTAACATGGAGCTGGTATTTTCCATCAATTATTGATATTCTAACAAATCCCTATAGAATGTGATTTTAAAAAAAAAAAAAGTTGCACATTTTTACACAGCAATTTAGAAATCTAACCATATACAAAATAGTAGCAAGTGAATCTGATAGCTTTTTTCCTTATTTCTTATTCTATTTTATTACCCTTTTTTGTTCTTTTTTAAACAAACATTTGCTTGAGAGTATAGCAATAATAGAAGGGACATTAGAACCATCACACATCTAAAAGACCAGAATGACAGGCACTCCAAGCATTTTTTTTTTTTTTTTCAGGAACAAGGTTCAAACTCACGAACTTGAACTTGCCAGGCAGGCACTTGTGCCACAGAGTTATATCCCCAGCCCCAAGTGCTATTTTCAGTGTCAAAAACCTGTTCGAGATTCTTAGGGCCGCTGTCTAATTCATCCTGTG
Source organism: Myocastor coypus (assembly GCA_004027025.1). Lineage (NCBI taxonomy): Eukaryota > Metazoa > Chordata > Mammalia > Rodentia > Myocastoridae > Myocastor > Myocastor coypus. The sequence goes on from PVJA010004557.1 coordinate 30,473, forward strand.
CGTATAAGTGCATTGTTTTACCCCTGCCATGTTTCCTAACTTTTCCGCTTACTGTCTCTTCATTGTTTAATCCTTAAGATCTTGTTTCCAATTTAGCTACGTTATGGAAAAAGGAAATCTCAATCCTCCAGTCCACCCAGCATAATTCCAGGGAGCAAGAATGTGGAAGTCGACTTGGCCCAGCAACTAGGCCCTATGACTTGTGAGTGAGACTGCCATGGGTGTGCCAGAAACTCACTGGGCCCAGCAACCAGGTGTGGCATGTGAGTGGGACCACCCTGGGCCTGCCAGAAGCTCATTAGGCCCAGCAACCATGCCCAGCCTGTGAGTGGAACTTCATCCATCAGACTGGCCCACTAGGAAAACTGTGGCGGAACTCCCTGCAGAGAAGCTAGAGACAAGACCCACCCAGCTGATCTGGGAGCACATCTTGCCAGAGTGGCATAGCAGGTTCACCTCCAAGGGCTGCAGCAGGAAGAAGTGGAGGACAGCAACTAGATCCAAGCCACACCCACTTGAACGAGTTTGAACTTGGTAGATCTATACATGGTGCTAAGGTAATAACTGCACCAAAGCTGTACAGGAAAGGTCAGAAGACAGTGCTATAGAAAATGACAAAGAGAAGGAGCAAAATGCATTCTCAGACCCCAAGCCCACCTACAACAAATGCAGGAGACAATAGCACAGAAGAAATTAGAAATCGCACCCTAAAATATCTGAAATAATAGTATCTGAAGTAAAGAAACAACTGCAGAAAGGTATAGAGAAAATCAGATCAGAAATTATTTCTGAAGCAAAAAATGATATAACTATAATGAAAGAAATACTAAATGCTTCTAAAGAAGACACTGATTAAAAAAATAGAGAAGGGGCTGGGGAGATAACTCAGGGGCACAAGTGCCTGCCCGGCAAGTGCAAGGTCCTGAGTTCAATCCCCAGTTCCAGCAAAAAAAAGAGAGAGAGAGAGAGAGAATAGAAAAGTGATAGAATTCTTGAATAAGGAATATAGAAAAGTCATAGAATACATGAAGCAGATTCAAAGTGCTATACAGGAACTTAAAAACCTCAAGTACAAGCTGACAAAACTGTTTCAATGAAAGTGAAAATAGACTTTCAGACCTTAAAGACACCATTGCTACTAGTGAAAAGGTAAGAAAAGATCTCTTAAAAACAACCAGGATGCAGGAAAAAAGAATTCAACATTTGTAAGATGATGTAAGGTTGAACAACATAAGACTAATGGGCATCGATGAGAAACGAGTAAATACAAATGATATAAAAAGAATACGGGCAGAAGTAATAGTAGAAAACTTCCCAAATATGGGGAAACAATTTGACATTCAACAAAATGAAGCATATAGAACTCCAAATAACGCCAACCCAAATAAAACCATCCCTGGACATATAATAATCAAGATCCCAGAAATTCAGCACAGGAACAGTGTAATAAAAGCTACTAGAAAAAAGAAACAGATCACATTGAAAGGAAAACCCATCAGAATAACAGCAGATTTCTCTTCACAAACCATCAGGTAAAGAAGCACATGGAGCAAAGTACTTCAAGTCTTATAAGAAAATAAATTCTGAGGCTGGGGAGATAGCTCAATAGAATAAGTGCTTGCCCAGCAAGTGTAAGGTCCTGAGTTCAATCCCTGCTCCTGCAAAAAAAAAAAAAAAAAAATCCAACCCAGACCGATACACCCTTCAAAACGCTCAAGTATCATGGAGAAGTGAAATACTTCCAGGACAAAGAACAACTAAAGAATTTCATGATGACAAAGCCAACCCTACATAGTTTACTAAAAGATTTTCTCAATAGGGATCAAAATGATCACAATTGCATGAAGGAGAATGGAAAGAACCTACCAAATAGGGCAAACAATTAAACACCAGAGAAAAAGAGGTATACAAAAGCAGTCTTTCAACCATTCTTTTGTATACAACAGCACAATATGCCCAGCAGCATATTCTACAAATGGACTTCTCTTGCAGCCTATGGGCCAGGATTCTGTCTGGGTCTACACAATGGATATCAAGGAAATAGCAGTATCTCAGTCCCACAAGTGACACCTGGCTACCAGTAAGCTTCATGGATACTGTCCATGTACACAACATGCTAGAAATTTGTGCAAAATTTTACCTCCAAACTATTAGAAGTTCTGGTCATATATCTGTCATTCCAGTATCCATTTTATGTTTTATTCTTAGTAATTCTTTACTACCATGGAAACTTTTTCTTAGGTAACATTTTTGTATATATTAATCTATTGAAATACTATGCAAGTACTCTGAATTGATTACAAATTCATACATATCATAAAAAAAGAATGTGGAAATCACATACCTGAAATTTCTGAAATGATATCAACTGAAGATACAAGTCCATGAAGGTATAGAAGAAATAGGAGTAAATAATCTCTCAGGTCAAAAGATAATGATGATAATCATGAAAAAATTTCTCAGCACAGCTAAAGAAGACGCAGAGGAAAACAGAAAAGTGATAGACACACTGAAAAAACAATACAGGAAAGAATTAAATTGCATGAAACACATTCAAATAGCTATCGAGGAAACAAAAGAATTCCACAGAAAGCTGGAAAAACCACTTGAATAAAACTGAAGATAGACTTTTAGACCTCAAAGACAGTGGTACAGCTAATTAACATGGAAGAAAAGATCTCTTCAAACTAACAAGAAACCAGGAAATAACAATTCAGCAGCTACAAGGCAACACAAAGAAAAGCAGTATGTTAACAAAACAGCAGGAGTCAGCATGAGTGACATAAAAAGACTATTTGCGGAAATAATAGCAGAAATTTCCTAATGCATGAGAAAAGAATCTGGCATACAGTTAAGTGAGGTATCTAGAACTCCAGCTAGCCACAATCAAAATAAATCTATACCTAAACACATAATCAAGACCCCAGAGATTCAGCAAAAGAACAAAATATTAAAAGATATTAGATGGACTTGCCAGGTAGCTCAGTGGATTAAAGCACATGATTCAGCAAACCACTCATGCCCTGAGGACCATGGTTCACTACCCTGCCCCACATGGAGCATGACCCCTGCTAAAAAAAAATAAAATAAAATAAAATAAAGATATTAGACAGAAGAAACAGATCACCTACAATGAAAAGCCTATTAGAATCATGGAAGATTTCTTGACGCAAAACATCAAATCAAGAAGAGCTTGGAATGAAGTATCTCAAGTCCTGAAAGAAAATAAAATGCAACCCAAATTGATGTACCCTGAAAAAACTACCTATCAAATTCAAGGTGAAATAAGATTCTATGACAAAGCACAACTAAAATTCGTGACCACTGTCTTAGTTACTTTTTACTCATTGCTGGGACAAATACCAGACCCTAAAAAATGAAGGAAGGAAAGGTTTACTTAGCTCACAGTTTGTGGGAGTTTCAGTCCATATTCAGCGGACCCAAGGCTGAGTGGAATGGGGCAGAGAGCATCCAGTTCATGGCAGTGGAACAGCAACCAAATGGTGACAGAGGCAGCCAGCCAATCAGGGCAGCAGAGCAACAGCATGAGTCTGTCTCTCTGTCTCTTTTTATATTACATTCAGGCTCTCTGCCTCAGCCTATCCACTTCAGGCTACACTCATAATCCCAGAAGTACTTAGACCCATAATCCCATCAGTACTAAAACACATAGCCCCAGGGATCATGGATCAAGTCTCAAACTCTAGATCAGTACTAAAACACATAATCCTGGGATTATGAATCAAGTCTCAAGCTCTAGAAGTCCCCGCCCCATGACTGCATGAGGCTACTGTCCCTTCTACTGTTTTGCCTTCAAAAGGGCTCCCCACTGTCCAGTTCTCCGTCAGTGTGACATTCTGGCTGTGGTAACGGGAATAGTGCAAGCCCTTTCTGCACAGTTTTCTTCTTTAGTTCTTTGCATTTGTTCTCATTTTTGTGTTTGAACTGTGGCCAAAAAAAAATTTCTCAATTTTGTGATCATAATTCAAACTCTTTTGCCAACTCTCATCTTATCATTAACGTTTTAATATTATAAATTGGATGGCTATTCTTCATGGTATCTAAAGCTACTTTTCAAACCTCTTTTAAGCCACTAAAAGCTTCCATGGCTGAACCGTAATGTAACAGTTTATAAAGAGTTCCCAAGCCTTCACATTAGATCCTTTGGGACCAACAAGCCATGGTTCTCTTTTTGCAAATCTTTACTTCTTACAAAAGAATCTATCCTAATGTTGCCACATACCACACCATCCTTAGGAATTCATACTGCTGGGGCCAGAGAGATAGTTCAGTAGAATAGGCGTCTGCCTGGCAAGTACAAGGTCCTGAGTTCAATTTCTAGTACCACACACACACAAAAAAACCAAACAAACAAAGAATCCATACTGCCTGTTCAAATGAAACACTCCTTCCTAACAGTTTTATTAGATCTCTGGCCCTAATGGGATGTATGGCTGTGGTACAACAGTCACGCTGCCCTAGTCAGGTTGCCCTCATGTGACACCGTTCATGGCCTTCTGTACCAAAGACCAACACTCAAGTAAGCCTTTCTATATATGGGGAACAAGGTTGAAAGCCTGCTGTCCTCCAAGTGTCTTTGGGGATTGGCCTGTGTAGAAAAAGTGAGGACTTCTGATGCATCTTGGCGTAGGGTTCTGGCTGCCAAAGCCGCTCTTCTGGGGTGCTGGCCGTGGTCTGTTTTGTGAGGCAGACACCATTTTCAAACTGCTTCCGGTGGGCTGCTTCTGCTACTCTTTAGCCTCTAATGTTCACGTTTATTTTCCACCAATAGGTGAGAAAAATCGTAGACCTCCTCACTACACAGCAGCTGCGTCCACTTAACTACTGCAGTCAACATTATTAAACTTAGCTTAAAACAGTAGCTGTATAAATAGAATTTACCTCTAAGGACTGAAGATTGATATATTATAAATGAAATACCACTGGGTGCGGTGGTGCAGGCCTGTGATCCCAGCACTTGGGAGGCTGAGGTAGAAGGATCACTGCAAGTTCAAGGCCAGCCTGAGCTACACAGCAAGACCCTGACTTAAAAAAAGAAAAAATATTTCATAATAAATAATGAGGAAAGAATGAAATATCACTGGTCCATTAGCATTGAAATTCATTATTATGAGTTATCAGCAACCAGATCAAATATGGCTTAAAAGTCCAGGTGGTTCTAAAAAATGTGCACATGCTTAACTAAGAAGTTAGGCTTAGCATGTACAGGGCAGTATAAGTTTGGTATTAATTACATTCTCCTGGCTTGACCATTTCTTTCTTCTGTTCTATACTTTTTATTAGTCTACATTTAACTGAACTGAGCAATTGTCTTAAATAAAACTCTAAAAACTTAAATTAAGAAATTTTTAAAGCTAAGAGCAAAATGCAACAGCTTACAATTTAGTAAGTCAAGGGCCAGCCAAATAGCTCAGCAGATTAAAGTGCCTGCAAGCAGTCTCAGGGGCCAGGGGTTTTGATCCCCAGTCCTGCTGTGCTGGCCCCACCCCCAGAATGCACTGAGATGGCAATTAAGACTGGGCATGGTGGCATGTGCCTGTAATTCCAGCTCTTGGAAGGCTGTAAACAGATGGATCACTATAAGTCTGATCCAGTAGTGAGACCCTGAACACCCTGTAGACCCTTCCCTAAAATAAAAAAAAAAAAAGCAAATCAGAATGTAACAGTGAAGTATACCTTTATAATACTCACAAAAATATAAATACCTGGAAGCAAACCTAAGAAGAAATATACATTTCTATATTAAAGCAACCACAGAAACTCATCAAAAGACCTAAAACAAGACCAATAGAGATGAAAAATTAAAGCATGTTTCTGGATGACAAGATTCCACGCAATACATCTGACATTATCTCCTATCATATATATTTATAACAGTAGAAATCCAGTCACTGCCTGATCTATATGGTTGGAAATGATATATAAGCACACACAGAGAGCCAGAAATTTCTTTAAAACATAATGGTGTGGGAGATGCCTTTGCACTGCCACACAGTTATTGCTAATCTTTTAGGTGATCACTAGCTCTGATGTTTCTAACAGGTGCTCACTATGAACTTCACACTCCCTCTCCAAGACTACTTCTCCACTGGATCTTTGGAAAAGTCTTAGAAATAATTAAACATAGAATAATAGGCAATTGACAAAGTACTTTTAGTGAATTCATAGCATATACTCCTGCAAACCATGACAAACACACATTTTGGAAGAATTTTAATGTGAAAAATCAGCATAGTGTCCCAGGCATTCAAAATGAAAAGCGTAGCATACCTGACCAATGTGATCATGATGGCAGCAAGATAGCTCAGCAGACTAAGCCTCTGTTTAGGCAAGTGTGGGGACCGGGGTTATATCCCCGGTCCTGCCTGCCACACGAGCCCCACCCCTAGGCATGCTGAGCCAGTGACCAAGTCCGGGTGTGGTAATGCACACTTGTGATCCCAGTGCTGGCGAGGCTGAAAGCAGGAGCATCACTGGGAGTCCAAGGTGCATAGTGAGACCCTGTACAAAATAATAATAACAATAATAATAATATCATCACCAATCTGTAAAAAGATGCTTATGATTGCAGCAAGATTAGAAGAAACTACCCAAAATTGTTAATGATAATGTAATCTCAGAGTAACAGGTTTACATCTCTTTAATCTTGTCAAAAATGTGTTTCTACCAGCAGAAACAGTTTTAAAGCTAGCTGGGCCACTCCTCAGACCCTGGCGCTACAGCGCTGAGCAAAGGCTCTCCTGCTGGGTCTTCTTCCGCTCTCTAAGCACCCCGTCCCCACCCATACTCAGGGTTCATTCCCTAGGCCTCCAGCACCAGCCTCCCACATCGAGACAGTGTTTACCAGGCCTGTTTACATCAGCTGCATTTATTATTGTAATTTTGCAACTTTATTAACCAGAATGTAAACAGATGAACTAGGAAGAGGGGAACAAAGAAAGAACAGTGGGGATAGGGAGTGATGCTAGGAACCAAGCTGACGATTTTGAAGACCCCATAAAGCTCATCTAGTTAAAAAGAGACAAGAAACAGAAGAAGAAAGAACAGAGAAAAACAGGGGCAAGAGGAAGAAAAGAAGGAAGGGAGAGGGGAAAAATAAATATGTGTAGGACTAAAGGATTTTCTTAAATGGGGAGGGGAATGATGAATCTAAAAAGAGACTGCACTGAGCTCACTGTGAATGCTGAAAAATCCCTAACAAGCTAAGAGCACTGACAGCAGAGCTGATACGCTAGCAGCTTATGCAGAGGAATAATGCGAGTGACCCAACCAGTGTGCACACGCCCAGAAGGAGGGGCTGGACCCCACAGGAGATCATCCGTGAGCAGTGGAGACAGGCTTTCACCTGCAATAAAGTGTTTAAAATTCACGAGGTTTTGTTATTATCGTTGTGATGAGCCCTACTAATCCAATGTTTACTCTTCATCATCTATAAATATCTACAAAGGACCATAACTATGCTCTGGTCATTGCTAAGGTCTTATGTTTAATCTTCACTATACTGCAGTGGAAAGCATAGACCACAGGGTCTTGCAATCTACATTATGGTCCTACTTTTGCACATGTCCAAAACTCTCAACTTTACATTTCTCATTCGTAAACAAGCTTTGGCTAGAAAATTGGCTCAAAGCTATTGGAACTTTTAATAACCATTCTGTTATTCTTAAACAAAAATGTTTGAAGTAACCATTAAACTTACAACGGTAGAAAAGCAAAATATCTCAATCATTTAAACTATGTAACTAATAGATGGTACAATTTTTTTTTTTTTTGTCTTTTTTGAGACAGGGTCTCACTATGCAGTTGAGGCTGGTCCTGAGCTCACTTTTGTAGCCCAGGCTGGTCTCGAACTCGCATCAATCCTCCTGCCTCAGCCTCCCGAGTGCTGGGAGTACAGGCGTGAGCCACCACGCCCGGCGGGATGGTACAATTTTAAAGTACAAGTTAAAAGAGATTTTTGTGGGTAACAGAAAAGGAAGGGTTTAAATTTACTGTAGCTCTATTTTTATAGAGGAGATAAGCACAAAACTGCACTTATAAACATAAATAAAAATAGTAAATGCAGATATTCAGTATTTAAAATCAGTGTCATGACTTTAAGACTCTTATATCTTCGAGTTAAATCGGACCTGAAGGTATTTTATTGGTAAAGAAGTTAATACAACTAAACTCCAAATCTAGGCCTATCACTGGGTTGCTTCAGCACCTTTAGAAAAAAAAAATCTAGTCATAACTTGCCAAGAAAGAAAAATCTCTTTCATAATTCACTGACCAGTCAACACAACCCTAGGATGAATAAACCACTGAAATTCTGAACCACTGCAGCGTGTAGAGAAGCCCTGCCATAAATTAACAAGTAGCAGCCGTAATCTTGGCGAGGAGGCTGCATCTCCATAGGCGACCCCTCTGTGCACAGGACCCCTGGCTCCAAGAACTGAGATCAACAGTTCTTGATTCGTTTTTAAGACCTGTACATCTTGCTGAATTGCACATTTCAGCAATAGAGAAGTAAAACATCTACGTTAAATTAGTTCAAGCATCCTAGAAAAAAGGCTTCAAATATTTCTACAGCCAAGTAATATTTTACATAAAAGGTCCACCAAAAAGAAGTCACTTAGCTGGCTGATTAATAATTATATTCAGAAATAAATTTACACTTTAAGCCAAAGAGACAAAGAAGCATAAAGTCACATAAAATCAATTCCAAATATTTTACATAATCCACCTTATCCAAATCTTGGAGGTAGGGACTAGTGAAAACATCACATAGCCAGTGTGGTGTTACACAGCTGTGGATCCCAGCATTCTAGGAGGCAGAGGCAGGAGGATTGCCAAGTTCTAGTCCACTGTGAGTTTATTGATTGTCTCAAAAATTAAAATTTTCAAGAGGGACTAGGAATGTAGCTCATGGTCAAGGCCCTGGGACCAAACCCCAATACCACAAAAGGAAAATATGTATTTCATTTTTGCCCTTAACTTAAGTTTATTGGTATAGTTTAGGTGCACACAGTGGCCAGAGCCACTGTGGAGGATTTGCACCTGTACGCAATGCACCTTGGCTCCTCTTATCCCCACTCCCGCCCCTCCCTTCAGGCCCTCCTCCCCTCCCCATTCACAAACCTGTTTCCATTTTATCCTCTCTCCCCCCTTTTTTTTCTTTTCCCTTCCTTCCTTTCCCCCTCCCACCTACCTCGTTCCCTTTTCTTTGTAGGAAGTGTAGAATCACTTCTTCCTATTGCACAATATCTACTTACATTTTGGCTCTTGGTTACACTTTGAGTGTCTCAGTGGAGATAATTTGATATTTACATATGTGTGTCTAATTTATTTCACCTATGATGATGGTCTCAAGGTCCACTCATTCAGTTATAAATGTCTCAATTGTACCCTTTTTTATGGCTGAGTAACATTTCATTGTATTAAAAACAGAACTCCTTTTGAATGTATTTGGTACATAGTCAATTTATGTGCATTTCACATGCATTTGGATCGTTTCCATTGGTTGTTTTTTTGTTTTGTTTTGTTTTTTTCTAAGAAACAGTCTCACAATGTAGTTCAGGCTGACTTTGAAGGCTTCATACTCATGACAATCCTCTTCCCTCAGCCTCCCTAGTGCTGGGATTACAGGCATGCATCACATTCCTGACTTCATTGATTCTTACATAATATGTATCTCTTAAATGATCTCTCTTCTGTGTGCAGAGATGCCAGCCTCTGCGAAGGGCCCCTGAGCACCTAGAGAGAGGACCAAGACCTGTTGTTTGTTTCTTGCTTACATCATTTTGGTGAAATCACCAAATCAGAATTCCAGTTACTTATGAGTATTCTAAGGGCTTTGAAAAAAACTTGGACCACGGTACATATTTTGCCTGTACCTTACTGTGACATCATAGACACATCTGTAAACTGTGACTTCTAAAATGATAACTCCTAGAATATCTTACTCACTTTAGCATGTTTCAAAGAAGACATCTAGCTTGCTTCCACTGATGCACCCACGTGCTTGCTTGTGTGTTTATCAACGTGACAAGCACAGCTCACCAGAAGCGTGGGCGTTCACCCCTGCCTCCGCCTGTCCCCACACAAGTCCAGCACAGGCCTGAGTATCATTGGACATCTTGTATCATTTACGTATTTCTTAGCAGTATACTCTTTGATTGCTTCCATTTAAAAAAAAAAAAAAAAAGATAATGAGGGGCCGCGGCGAGATGGCTCAGTGGTCTAAGGCCCCTGCTTGGGAAAGCTTGGGTGGCTTCAGGGACCTCGGTTTGATCCCTGGCACCACACGCTGTGCCAGCCCTGCCCTCTGGGCAGGCTGAGCCATAAATAAATAAATAAATAAATAAATAAATAAATAAATAGATTTTTCTCAGGACTGAAAAAGAAATACATGTGACTATATGCTTTGTGAATTAATAAAGAGCATATCAATTTTTTAAAGCATGGGCTAGTTTTCCACAGTAGCTCTCACTCATGCTGTAGAGGGTAAAGCTTGCTACCTTTTGCATATGTATTGACCAATTATTTTTTTAGGACAGAAAGAATCTAGAAACCATCTGTATAAGGAAGCTCCAAGTCAGGCATAGTAGTAGTGCACACCCATAAGCCCAGAACATGGGAGGCTGAAGCAGGAGGACTGTCACCAGTTCAAGGCCAGCATGGGTTTACATGGCAAATTCTGAGATGTGGCCAGTCTGAGTGGTACAGCAAGAACTTGTCTCAAAATAAATAAATAAATAAATAAATAAAACCTTCAGCACCCCTAAAACCAGTAATATCAGGATTCAAAAGTGATTCAACAGAGCCAACGAGATAGCTGACTAAAGCATCTGCTTGGGCAAGCTTAGGCAAGCAGTTCAATCCCTGGCATCACATGCCAGGCCAGCTTTGCCCCAGGATGTGCTCAGCTAGCCAGAGTCTGGGCGTCGTGGCACACGGGAGGCACCCAGTGCTATAATCCCAGCGCTGGGGAGGTAGAAAGCAGGAGGATCACCACGAGCCGAGCTGCATAGTGAGACCCTGCAACAACCAAATGCATTTTTAAAAAATTCAACAACTGTCTGATAATTCTAATACAGAAAGAACCATGTACAGAAGTCAAATTATTTCCTTTTTGTTTTAGAGGCAATAGATAGATAGATAGACAGACAGACAGACAGACAGACAGACAGATAGATAGAATAAAGTTAAGTATTACTAAAAAGTATCATTATATGAGCCAACAATAATATTCACTTAATATCAAGTTAAATTTATTTGTGCGTGTGTGTGTGTGTGTGTGTGTGTGTGTGTGTGCGCACGCATAACCAGTATTGAACTCAAGCCCTTGTGTTTGCCAGGCAAGAGCTCATTCTACTGAGCTACCTCCCCAGCCCCTCATGTTATGTTGGATATTGACTATTTTTTTCCTAAGAAATCGTGGAAATCCCATAATGCATTCCAAACCTCTCAAAGCACCCCTTCACTAGTCTTTGCATAATAAAAGAGTTGTACAAGGTGCATAATTACCAGAAGCGCTAATAATTTTCTTAGTGCATTCCCCAAAGAGTTATATAAGATGTGCCTAATTTACAGGACACAGGAGGCCTGCAGACAGGGAGGAAGCATGGAAGGCGGCTCTTCCTCGGAAAGAGGCCCCTTCCCTAAGAGCGTCAGGGATCTGGCAACCCAAGGCCCTTCCTCTCCTTCGGAGCCCAGAGCCCGCAGCACCTGCTTCTGACGCGCAGTAGGTCTCAGCCTTTTCCGAGGTAACAACCGGTCTGAGGTGGTTTGTTTCTGTCCTTTCTTTAATGCGGTTCTTTTTTTCTTTTTTTTTTTTTTCTTGTTTCAGAACTTTTGTTTGTTTGTTTGTTTGTTTATCTATTTTTATGGACAGCTCAGCCTGCCCTGAAGGCAGGGCTGGCACAGTATGTGGTGCTGGGGATTGAACCGCGGTCGCTGCAGCCACCTAAGCTTTCCTAAGCAGGCGCTTTAGACCACTGAGCCATCCTGCTGGGCCAGTGGTTCTATAGAGTGGCACGGCACTGTCGCTAAGCAAGAAAGCGCAACAACTGGCTGTGAAGTATTTGTAGCTCGCCCATTTTTTCAGGAATTCTTTATTCCAGAAGAACTTCACCGCTCGAGGACTGACCCTCCAGCCCCTCTTCAGAACGTTCCTCGGCTGCCATCTCTGTTCCTCAGCCAGAAGTTCCTGAATTCCCTCTGCAGACAGTTCCTGAGCTTCCTCCACCAGTCCCGAAACATCACCACTGCGAGCCTGCGGACTCTACTATAGTGACAGCATCATGGATCCCAGGCTCCGTACCCTCTACACAGCCTTCAAAGCCATGCCTGCACAACTTTAGACCACACTTTCTTCCAGGCAGACCTCTGTCCTTAGAAAGACACCGCCCTAGGATTTCTCAGTTCAGCCCACACAAGAAAGGGGGTTGTAATGTTCCTTCCAGAACTCTTTAAAGCAGTGGTTCTCAACCTTTCTAATGCCGTGACCCCGCAATACAGTTCCTCATGTTGCGGTGACCCCAAACCAAAAAATAATTTTCGTGGCTACTTCAAAACTGTAATTTTGCTACAGTTATGATTCAGAATGTAAATACCTGATATGCATTATGTATTCTCATTGCTACAAATGAAACAGAATTTAAACATAGTGATTAATCACAAAAACAATATTTAATTATATGTTGAGAAATATTTATTACTAATTCTAATAAATAACATTTCACCATGGCATAGCATGGGTTTAAGTATGTATTTTCCGATGGCTTTAGGCGACCCCTGTGTTTTGGTCATTCGACCCCCACCAGGGTCACGACCCACAGGTTGAGAACTGGTGCTTTAAGGGGTAAATCTACCTGAAACCCGCTGGAGTCACTCCAGTACACAGCTCCCTAAAGTTAGCTGCAAGCTGCCGGCCCACAGGCTGCAGTAGAGGAGTCGTGTCAGCGGGGAGCAACTCAGCTGAGAGCCTTGGAGGTTCCTCAGCCAACTCTTCCAAGCCTCACGGGTGGGCAGGAGCACCGTCCCTGAGGAGAGCCCTAAGAGCTAAAACCTTTGTCTGCTAGGTATTTCTGAGCCGTAAGACTGAAAGCCTCCCTGCTCTGCTCAATGAAATGTTCTCCTGTTTCACAGGCTTTTGCATTAGTTCCCTAGGTGGCCCCAGTCTACGCTTCAGGACTTTATGTTTTCTGCGCACTCCAGGGGTCTCACAGTGACAAACCAAGAACAGCTCCGTCTTGAGGCCACCGCACGCACCGGCACATAGCAGTCGGTGAGCCTGTCCTTCAGAGGCTGTGGCCTGGCATCCCCTTCTCCTCCTGGGTAATGTATGTTCTCCTGGGCATCTTCTTCTAGAAAAAAACTGGTTCCATCACAGTTGAAAACTTGACGAGAGCAAAAGCCATTCCCACGTCATCATTTTGAACGCGTGTGTCATTTTCAGCGGCCCTCTGATCACAGCACTGGCTGCTTCGCCACGCCCGCCTGTGCTATGAGCCCCGCCCTCACTTTAAAATTGCGAAGCCACCCCTCACTGGCACAAAATGTTTCCCCACTGTCTCTCACCGAGGGGTTATCTTTTGAGGGGTTTCCATTTGTAGCCCTAGCGACTTCACAAATTAGACCCTTGGGCTTTAACCTGCATCTGCCTTTTGCCTGTCCACTGTAACAATGGCCTCTCGCGCTTGTTCAACACTGTTGATAATGATTTGCTCTTTACGGTAACTGCTAGCTGTAGCAGCTGTTGCTTCCTGGAACAAATCTTTTCTCTCTAAGTTTACCGAGATGGCAGGGTTGGCACGCTGTGCACACTAACTAGATTGGTCACCACGATGCTACTCTCCTATTTCTTCAAAGTTTCCTGCTCGTTTTTGATCGTCATTGCTCTCTTCAGCTTCCCTTCCTTCCTTATCTTCTTTCCTAGCTTTTAGCGGGCCATTTCGATGGCAGTAGTCATAGGAATTCTAAAGCACTGACAGAAAACCACACCCACAAACACGTATGGGCTCAGAAGCATGCCTCCATATGCTTACATGTACTTGCGTGAATTTCTTTTTTTTTTTTAACTTTATTTTTATTTTTTTTTTTAAGATTTTTTTTTTTTTTTTTTTTTTTTTTTTTTTTTTTTTTTTTTTTTTTTTTTTTTTTTTTTTTTTTTTTTTTTTTTTTTTTTTTTTTTTTTTTTTTTCTTGTTTCAGAATCTTTGCTTATTCACTCATTTTTATGGCCGGCTCAGCCCGCCCCGAGGGCAGGGCTGGCACAGCATGTGGTGCCGGGGATCGAACCGCGGTCCCTGAAGCTGCCCAAGCTTTCCCAAGCAGGTGCTTTAGACCGCTGAGCCATCCTGCCAGGCCCACTTGTGTGAATTTCTGCACACAGCTGCACTAGTGGCTGGTATTGGGGTCACAGCTCCCGGCTTCGGCTGCAAGTTAAAGCTAAAATTCCAGTCATAACCCCAGTCGCTCCTGTGTCTGTTCATAACTCGAGAGACCACTCTGTTCCAAAAGCCATGGGATTTCATTGTGAAACTATGAGAATTAAAACCATGGTATGGCTCTGTATAACTTTTATGAGGACGACAGTATGCAGTGTGTCAGTTACCGCAAGTGTGCTAACTAACAGGTTTTGAGACTTTCATATTGTTATCTCTCATCAAAAGTAATAAAGAAATTTTAAAAAAATTAAAATAAAATAAATAAATAAAACCATGGCATGTCAAAATCCACCAACTGCAGGATAAAGAGTTCCTTTCAGACTAACACAAAAACTTAAATAAGAAAATAAAATTAAATAAAATAAGAACTTTTGCCTGTCTTGTCTCAGAGGTTCCAACTTCCAATGTGGTTGGCCCAGCTTGGCATACACACTTCGCAATCCTCTCATTTGATCCATACTTTACAATCATTGCCATAGCTCTTGCTATAAAAATATGTCTGCCTTTCCAAATCTACTTCATTGTGGTGGTAACCATCTCAACATATTTCTGAGATGTAATTTTTATACCACACAAGTCACCCATCCCAAACAAAGGTAGAATTTCATAATTTTTGATAAATTTACAAAACTGTACAAAGTGCGCTTTCATGCACTTTTAGGACAATTCATTACTCACTGCTCCACTGCAGAGTTTCTTTGTCAATCATGTGGTAAAGCTATGTTTAGCTTGTTTTAAAAAAAAATCCACTGGGGGTTGGGGACATAGCTCAGTGGCACACACGCCTGCATAGCAAGTGCAAGGTCCTGAATTTAATCCCGATACTACAAAAAATCTCGATTGTTTTCAAAAATGGCTATCCTATTATATTTCCCTTTTTTTTTTTTTTTTTTTTTTTTTTTTTTTTTTTTTTTTTTTTTTTTTTTTTTTTTTTTTTTTGTCTTTTTGAGACAGGGTCTCACCATGCAGTTCAGGCTGGCCTTGAGCTCACTTTTTGTAGCCCAGACTGGTCTCAAACTCTCACCGATCCTCCTGCCTCAGCCTCCCG
Source organism: Myocastor coypus (assembly GCA_004027025.1). Classification (NCBI taxonomy): domain Eukaryota; kingdom Metazoa; phylum Chordata; class Mammalia; order Rodentia; family Myocastoridae; genus Myocastor; species Myocastor coypus. Next base: position 45,973 of record PVJA010004557.1, read on the forward strand.
AGTGCTGGGATTACAGGCGTGTGCCACCACGCCCGGCATATTTCCCATTTTATACAGGTTTCAGTTAAAGGTTTTACACTAGCAGATATGCAGTTATAGTGCATCCTGATCTCACATTGCATTTCCGGAACGCTGCTGACATTTTCATGAATTTGTAGGTCTCTCACGTAATTTCTTTGTAGACTATGCTTAAATTTTTAGCTAACTTAAAAAGAAATTTAATTGATTTCATTAAGTGGTTCATCTTATTACTCACTTGCTTAGGTTGTTTGCATATAAAAACCTTCAGTAGGGGCCTGGCAGGATGGCTCAGTGGTCTAAAGCGCCTGCTTGGGAAAGCTTGGGTGGCTTCAGGGACCGCGGTTCAATCCCCGGCACCACATGCTGCGCCAGCCCTGCCCTCGGGGCAGGCTGAGCCAGCCATAAAAATAAATAAATAAACAAACAAAAGTTCTGAAACAAGAAAAAATAAAATAAAATAAATAAAATTCTAAAAAAAAAAAAAAAAAAAAACCTTCAGTAGCTACATTAGCTGGAAACATATTCACCCAGGTGGGGGCTGCTTGATTTTTGGTATGAGTTGTTTTTTGGGGGGGAGGGTCTGTTTATTATTGTTATTATTGCTTTTTGATTTTCTTATTAATATCTTTTGGTTTTAATGTCAAAATGGTTTTTATTTTTATGACACCTAATTTCTGAATTATTCACTTCCATGGATCATGTTTTATTGTTACCATAAGACACCTTTACGTCTCTCCCTGGGTCACAAAGAGCTCCTTGTGTGCTTTCTTGCAACAGTCTCACTCTGACACTCGGCCTATAGCTAACTGTGAGTAAACTTCTGCACAGAGCTTGAGACAAACTTAACTAGACTAACAAACTCTGCTGCGACACTCTGACATCCACAGGACAGAGAAGCTGCTTCCCGCTTCGTCTCCTCAGAATAATGCTTCTCTCTGAAGGGGAGTTTCATGACAGATGCTCTTGGGGATCACGTCATTGTTTGGACCACTCTAATTATAAAACTCTGTGGTTTTGCAACCACCACAGGGTTCAGACAGTTGAGGAATCACTCAAAGCCCTTTCCCATCAAAATCTTTTGTAGATACAAGACACTCATTCAGAGCACTCAGTCATGATTAGCCAGATATCGTCTTAACTAGAATTTTCCTCTTTAATGAGATATATAGTCCTGGGACATCATCTTGAATAGAAAACAAGGTAATCATTTTAAATTAGATTAACATTAACTTTGAGTTCTCAATTCTGATTCACCCAAAGAAATAAGGCAATAGTTTCCTTAACTTGTATGGCATTGTCTCATAATGTTGGACAATCATAAGTTTTCATTAGCAATTCTAACTATAAGTGTGTGTGTCTAAAGGAAATTCCACACTTGTCCAAATGCATCAGAGATCATTCACAAAGGTAAAAACCTTAAAAATAAGTCCGCTGACAGAAAAAGAAATAAAGCATGGCTTCTTTACACAGTGGGTACAGCTACACACAAAAGCATATGAATTTTTTTTTTTTTTTTTTTTTTGTCTTTTTGAGACAGGGTCTCACTGTGCAGTTGAGGCTGGCCTTGAGCTCACTTTTGTAGCCAAGGCTGGTCTCGAAATCTCACCAATCCTCCTGCCTCAGCCTCCCGAGTGCTGGGATTACAGGCGTGAGCCACCACGCCCGGCAAGCATATGAATTTTAGAAGCATAATTCTGGGTAAAAAAAAAAAAAATACATTTCTACAGACTTCATAGAGTGTGATCTATTTTATAAAGCTTAAAAACCAATGAGGTTAAATAGTATATTTTCTGGGAGAACAAAAATGTAAAATATAAATATAAAGAATAAAAGCGGTAAGGGCTCGCCAAATAGCTCAGTGGATTAAAGCACCTACAAGCAGGCGCAGGGGCTAGGTGTTCAATCCTGGGGCCTGCTGTGCTGGCCCCACCCCTGGGGTGTGCTCAGACGGCAACTGAGACTGGGCATGGTGGCACTGTAATCCCAGCTCTCGGAAGGCTGTAAACAGGTGGATCACTACAAGTCCAATCCAGTAGTGAGACCCTGAATACCTTGTAGATCCTTCCCTAAAACACAAAAAAAAGAATAAAAGAGGTAGAATAATAAACAGAGTTTTCAGAACAGTCATCACCCATGGTGGGGAAAACAGAGCTATAGATGCAGGGAGAAACACATAGGTCGTCAGAGTTATTAGCAATGACCTCAGCTCTGCTTGGACGATAAGTCATGATTAGCCTTTGTACCTACTTCATTTGTGTATGTGTCCTTAGTATCTGTCAATATTATATTTTAAAAGTAAAATCAATATAAATAGCATTAAAATATACAAAATTATGAATGATCGGGCAAACATTATTGTCCTCTAATAGTTTTACTTTCCACTCACGTATTTATTTATTTATTTATTTATTTGTTTATTTATTCTCTACCTACTAAAGCTATCTCATTTCTAGGCCACATTTCTAGGGACTCAGAGATGAACACCCTGACCTCTGAATGGTCATCAGTCCAGTGAAAGATTTCCATAAACAAAAATACGTAAAATGTTATATATGTCATATACACATGTCTAGAACATCGAAAGTGCTTGAAAATTATAGTTTTTTTTTTACCACTTGCTGTTACCATTGTTATTTGAACTAGGAAAAAAATAGCCTGGAAGACACAGACAAGGAGCGCCTGATATTCTCCGCAACACGCACTTGCTTTGGACTAAACCACTGTATACACAAGAATGGATGTTTCTGCGTTGTAAGGCGCCTCTGAGTAAGCAGAACTGGGAAGGTAAGAGAACAAAGCAAACCAAATACTATTTAATCTAAGCTCTTCTCCACACTGTCTGTTCTTTTAATATTTACCCTCTTTATAAATGTTTGCCCTTCGCTTCAGTCTAATAATCCTAAGAATGCAATTTCCTCACAGAGTTCAACTTATCTTTAGAAAAGCAAAACTAGGAATAGTTAACAGGACAAATAAATGAACTAAAAGAAGCACAGAAGAGACTTTCAACTCTGCTGAATCAAACGGCCTTTAAATCCAGGAGCCCACCTGTGATATACATCGGGGACCAAATGCAACACCTGGTCAGATGACACAACTCACACACACATCAGAGGATGGTGCTTCAGTCTAGAATTAAAATCAGAAGCATAAAAACAACCTATTAACTAAGGAATATCAAAGCTAACATGTTAGTCAGAGAAAACTACAGGTTTGCACATTCTTCGGAAGAGAACAAAACTGGTATATTTCTACAGACAACTTGAAAGTAACCTCTGGAATTCCTCATTCGTGGCTGAAATTATTCGATTTGGGCCTTGTTGGAACAATACACAAAGTCTAGAGTGATCTAAAGCTAGAAATTGCAATGCTAAATGTCCCCCACACACCCCTGAGGTTCCAAATTAAATCCTCAATCTAGTAATGCTCACCACAGGAAATTCCAAAAATATCTCCACCAAATGGGCAATTAGAAAGGAGAAACAAACGTAGCCCTTGGCGTAGGTTTCTCCCGTCAACAGAACGCTGTGGGCACACTTCACACCAGGCCATCTGCCACTGCATGGCAGCGTGTTAATAAATGGCTAAGACAAGTGACAAACTTCCCTGTAGAGAGCAGCCCTTTATTCAAAAGTCCTCACAAGGCGAAGTGCAAAGGAACTGTACTGCGCTGGCCTCTATACCACCAGAGTCCTGGGGAAAGTAAGGATTTTTCACTTAATCTTCATTCTTATTTTTTTACTTTAGTTACTACAAACTGCCAAAACTGCAAGTGGAATAGTCCCTGTAGCAGTAACTGGATGAGTAGCAAAGAGTAAGCTCATGGTGCCCAGGCCGAAATCATTTGACTTGAATTTGGAAAATGTAGGAAACATTCAGAAGGGTGAAATAAATAGAAAGACTATCCATGCCCATAGTTAGCATTGCCAGATAAAATACAAATGACCAGTTAAGTTGGAATTTCAGATACAGACTATTTTCACCCCTCCAGCGCAGTCAGCCTTCAAGACTTCAATAGTTTCCAGGAGGGAATGTCTAGAGGATGGATGGCCATACTAGCTCGACCCTGAGTGGTGTTCTCCATCAAGCCCGTCTTAGTTTTAGTGTTGACTTTGGACAGACTAGAAGCACTAAGTTCTCCTCAGAGTGCAAGGCGCCCTTTGAAGTTGTGCGGTGCACAGGCTATCTACATACGGTGATGCCAGTGAGAGATTTTATATTCTGAATATTGCATGTGTATACTCACTAATTATAAACATATTTATACTAAAATATTTTGTCTCATGAATCTGACAACCTTACTAGTAATGGATTTCAATAACTATGGCAGTAGTATCTGTGCTCCAAATAGAAATATTAAGATCACCAATAGGGGCCCGGCGGGATGGCTCAGTGGTCTAAAGCGCCTGCATGGGAAGGCTTGGGCGGCTTCAGGGACCGCGGTTCGATCCCCGACACCACATGCTGCGCCAGCCCTACCCTCGGGGCGGGCTGAGCCAGCCATAAAAATGAGTGAATAAACAAACAAAGGTCCTGAAACAAGAAAAAAAATAAAAATAAAAATAAAAATAAAAAAAGATCACCAATAGTCAATGGCAAGAAAAGTATGTTATGCAGTATACAGTCAATACAGAGCCCTGATATTGTCTAAACTCATTGACGATTAGAATTTATTTAGCTGAAACATATGCTAAAGCTGGTGGAAACATCTCATAAGTTTATGTATTGAAATAGCTCATTTCCATTGTTACCAGTCAGAAGACTTTTGAGCATATTATTAATTATTTATTATTAATTTAATTTACAGCACCTGCCATTAATTACTTTTCACTCCCGTGTTCATTTTTATGGACATGGGAGTGAAAGGAACCAAAAAGTTTGCAGGGAGCTGGTCTCCCAGTGGAGAACACGTAGGCTCAGGGCGTCCCAGAGAAAGACAACCAGAAGGAGCTAGCCACCTGCAAGAAGGCAGTCAGCAGTGTGCCTCACAGGGTGCCTGACTCGTTCCACAATGGCCATCTACACATGGGAGACCCCAAGAATCCAGTAGTTACTTGGCTCAAGAAGCTGGATGCCTCGGAACAACAAAGACCAAAGTCTGAAGGGCTGGAAGCTCTCAGGAGCATGGCTGGCACAAGCCCTGGTCCCAAAGCGGGTTACTCTCAAGTCTGATGTCTGTGAAGCACCTGCAAAGGACAGACCAATGGAAGAAGAGTCAGCCGGGTCAGCATGGGCATCCCCCTCTGCTCTACAGAGTTGTCTGGACCCCTGCCTGGGAGGTGGTGCTGTTCACATTCAGGGCGGGTCTTCCCAACCAAGTTCACAGTCCTGCACATCGCACATCGGTCATCTCTGGAAACACCCTCAGCGATGCCCAGTGTGTGATTGATCAGTTCTCTAGGGTTGAGAATACGGCTTAGCGGCACAAGTGCCTGCCTGGCAAGAAGAAGGTCCTGAATTTGATTCCCCCTACCAAAAAAAAAGAAAAAAAAATAATAGTCAAGTTTACAACTGTCTTAGTTACTTTTTGCTCATTTCTGGGACAAATATCTGACACTCAAGATGAAGGAAGGAAAGGTTTATTTAGCTCACAGTTTGTGGAGGTTTCAGTCCATATTCGGCTGGCCCAAGGCTGAGTGGAACAGAGCAGAGAGCATCCAGTTCATGGTGGTAGAACAGCAACAAAATGGCAGCAGAGGTAGCCAGCCAAACACGGCAGCAGAGCAACAGCAACAACCCGAATCTGTCTCTCTGTCTCTCTTTATATTACATGCAGGCTCTCCACCTTAGCCTCCGCCTTAGGCTGCACCCATAATTCCAGAAGTACTTCGACTCATAATCCCATCAGTACTAAATCCCATAATCCCAGGGATCATGGATCAAGTCTCAAACTCTAGAAGTCCCCGCCCAATGACTACATGAGGCTTTGGGGGGACAACTAGACATAAACCACAACAACAACCAAGATCAACCATCACAAAAACAGAAAATGAATTAACAGGTGAAAATATAACACATTACAGAACGATACAACAGTAATTAAGAGACAATAGAACCCAGCTAGGAGGTGCTGGGGAATGAGGTAAATAAGCAGTGAGCAGAAGCCCAAGGCTTTTCCAACAAGCTGACATTGAGCAGAAACCTGAAAAACAGGAGAAGTCACATGATGTAGGAGAAGAAGAACGTATGCTGGTGCCATGTATGGAGGACAGAAGACCAGCACGCGCAGAGCTGAGGGCTGCAGGCCACGCAGGAGGTGAGGCCATGGAGCACAGCTCCGAAGCAATCCGTAAGGACTTGAGACTTCATGTACAGAGAAATGAGAGGCCTGAGATGAGTTTAGCTCAACCCAGACCCAGCGCTTTTCAGCTCAGCAGGGCGCCCCTGGCCTCGGAGAGGGAAAGTAGACTCCAGGTGGCCAGAGGACCGGCAGAGACCACGGCCAGCAAGAGGGCAGGGCCAGGAGCAGGCCGGTGGCAGTGAGGGACATCACTAGTAGTTGGATATGAATATATTTTGCAAGTAGCATCAGTAAAGGTGGACAAGAAGATGAAATCCTCCCCTCAAAATCTTTATTAATCTGTCACTTATTATTTGCTGGTGCTATAAACTGTACATTCATTAGGCAAATTCTTTGCATGCCCAATCTCACCAGCCCCCTCAACAGCACCAGGAGAAGACAGAGGCTAGGAATAGCTAAGACTCATTCCCCAGGCTGCAGAGTAGATAAGGAAAAGCAGTGAAGGGACTCGAAAGTGACCAGTGGCCAATGAAAGCCGAACACAGGCTGTGGGCTCCAATCTCGGGGAACCTGGGAGAGATTTTAGACAAACAAATAAAGTACGGTAAATCACTCTGCTAGGCAGCCTGTTTCTGCTGAGGACTGAGGGCAAATGAATGTTCTGCATTTAGATGCTTTGTCGGCCCAGAAGAGTAGCAAAAGTGTTTTGATTTCAAGGACATGGAGAGGGCTGGAGAAATAACTCAGCAGTCTAAAGCGCCTGCTTAGGCAAGCTTAGGCAAAGCGCAGGGACTGGAAGTTCAATCCCTGGCACCACATACTGCACCAACCCCACCCCTAAGGCAGGCTGAGCTGGCCAAACAAAACAAGGAGCTAGAGACAGATTCATGGCGGCAGCGCTCAAGCTGGGCCGGTAGAAAGAGGAGAATATGGGCGAGGCAGGGGGCAAGAGACAACATAAAGCTACACCAGCAACAGCAAAAGGACTTGGAGTATTAAAAAATGAGTGTGATTGAGCCAAGCCTGGTGGCGCACGACGGTAATCCCAATGCTCGAGAGGCTGAGGCGGGAGGGTCAGTGTGAGTTCGAGACTAGCCTGGGCTACAAAAGTGAGCTCAAGGCCAGCCTGAAGTGCATAGCCAGACCCTGTCTGAAAAAAAAAAAGAAATAAAAATAATAATAAGTAAATAAAAATGAGTGTGACATTTCCAGAACAGTCAGTCACTGTGGCTTAGCTGGGGGAAATCCACACTGTCCACATGGATAAGACTCTACCCTCCTAAGCAGATCTGTCCAAGTAGCTCTTTGAAGTAGACACAAAATGTACTACTATTAGTGGAGAAAGCAAACTGACTCCAGGTTTTCACATAAGAGCCATGAGACTCTCATCAGAAAGAAGCAAAACATCTTCTGTCTACCCATATCCCATGTACACACACACACACACACACACACACACACAGATTTTGAGTTTTGTTAGCAGGTCAGAGACAATAGTGTGGGTATGATGTGTCACTACAGCTCGAAAGTACAACAGAAGTGGGGTCTCCATTTCTCTTCAAAATCACCAAGCTTCCAGCCAAACACCCATCCTGGCATATGGCTGGGGGTGGGCTGGGGGCAGAACATGAAGATGCCACGAAGGGGTGAGTCATCCTCTTCAGATCCAAAATGGTCTGCTGTTATTTAAAAGTCCATTTCGGGAAGACACTCAGTCGATTCAAAGTTCAGACTCTCAGGGCTGTCACTCGTCTCTCAGAAGAATCGTCTCCCTCTTTGGCAAGAGGGTTGCTGGGAACAGCGCAGAGCCTGCACACGCCCAGGGAGTTGCAGGGGTGGAGCCTCCAGCCCATCTGTGGTGGAGGCCCAGATGGAGAGGAGGTGTGGGACATGTACCACAGTAACTTAGTCCTGCCAGGTCTGTCAGCTTCTGTCCTGATTACATCTGCTTCTAGAATGTTCAGCTTGTGTAGCTTGTGGTTTGTTCTTATCATATCTGGCAAGTGGTTGTTGCCTTTGGGCCCCGGGATCTCTCCACCTCAGACCTACGAGGTGCTGCTGCTTACCCTCTGGACTCTGGATCTCCTGTGCTGTCTCCACCCAGCCACTGCTTCAGCTGGCCTCGCTGGCCCCTTTTCTGGGGCCAACACCACCCCCGCTACAGCAACACCTGCACTTCTTACTGAGCTACTCTCTGAGTCTCCCCAAGAAGCACCTGTGAACTTCTAGCTCTCCCTCCTCATTGCCCACCTCCAGCAATATTTCAGAAAGAAGGGATTTTCAGAGATCTCCATTTCTCCTCTGCTGAAGTTGCTCCGTGTTGTGGAGGGAGCTGGCTATGAAGTCTTCTCCTTCTTGAGAATTGAATGGGAAATAAGGTCACAAGCTAACTCTGTTTTTGCATTCCCTCTCAGACTACCTGATATTTCTCCCATTCTCCAACTATTGCTTTTTTTTTTTTTTTCTTTGTGGCTCACTCAGCCCACCCTGGTGGCAGGGCTGGTGCAGCATGTAGTGCAGAAGATCAAACCCTGCGCTTGCCTAAGCTTGCCTAGGCAGACGCTTTAGACCATCGAGCTATCTCACCACCCCTCTGAATGTCTTCTATAAACAGCTTTCGTGCAGCATAATTCACACAACATGAAATGTACCTACTTTAAGTGTATAAATCAGTGCTTTTTTCCAAATTTATATAATTGTACAACTGTGACCTCCACACAATTTTAGAGCTTGTGGAATGGCTTAAGAACACCCTCACATGGGGCTGGGGAGATAGCTCCGTGGCACAAGTGCCTGCCTGGCAAGTGCAAGGTCGTGAGTTTGAACCTCAGTCCCACCAAAAAAAAAAAAAAAAGAACACCCTCACAGCTCTTTGCAGTCAATGTTCATTCCTACCCCAAATTACAAGGAAAGTCCTGCCAACACTTGATCCGCTTTCCATGCTAGGAAGAAGGGCTTCCACTTGTAGTATGTTGGACCTGGTCATTAACACCAATTCTGCTGAGAGTATCTATAAATCTATATCATATATATATATATATATATATATATATATATATATGAAAATTGCCAAACCAAAAATCTATGAAAAAGTAGGATATCAAAAAAGCAAAGAAAGCCTGAGGCAAAGACATTTTATTCCTAGGGGTGTTCGTCCATATGAAAATATAGAATGGACAGAACTGGCATTTTAATAATTTCATGGAATAAAGGTGACTAAAGTGAAAGGCAGTGCCAACCTGAGCAGAAAACCTGACGAAACACTACCATCACTTCCTTAAGAGCCACAAAAAAAAAAAAAAAAAAGAGTAACCAAAGATAAGCTAAAATTAGGCCCAGATTTGTACTCCAAGTATTCAAAGAAAGAAATCTTTGAGCTCGGATAACCAGAGAGGCGAAATCACCAATATACACCAGACACTATAAGACATGAAACACAAGAAGCAGGAGATGATTGATGTGCAATGACTTTATATGTCAGAATGATGATTTATCATACATGTTGCAAAATAATTATGCTAAGTATTCAAATGAGCATTTTTTAAAATTATGAACATACCTAAAAAGATATAGAAACTATCCGTGACATTACAAATTTTCAAAAGTTAACTGACCCTCCTAGAGCAGAAAATACATTAAGTAAAATTTTAAGTCTTACCATGAATTTTATCAGGTGTTTCTGGCCATCTTTCACAAGATTTATCTTCCTTTTCTCCCTTGTATTCTAGCCCCTAATCTTCCCCCAGCTTAATTAATTGGGATATGAAAAGAAATACTGGCATTTCATCTTTTGTGTGTGTGTGTGTCTTTTTGAGACAGGGTCTCACTGTGCAGTTCACACTGGCCTTGAGCTCACTTTTGTGGCCCAGACTAGTCTCGAACTCACACCGATCCTCCTGCCTCAGCCTCCCAAATTCTGGGATTAAGGCATGCACCACCACGCCCAGTTGGCATTTCATCTTTAATTTGCACAAATTTATTTCTTACACAGCAATCTGTTAATTCTACTCTTTTTTGAAAACAAATAAAATAGCTCTTCTCCAAATTGGACAACAGCGTTGTATTTGTGAGGTACTTCTTGCTGCGGGTCATGGCCACTCCTCTTGAGCTACCTTAAAGCATCAAAGAAATCCTTCACAAAGTCATGTTCTAATAGAACGCCAACACAGAATTGTGACAGGGTCTCAGAATAAACCCTGAGAAACACAGACTCCCGTATTATTCCTTCTTTAAATTTCCCTTCCTTAGGCCGACATTTGTTTATCTCAGTTTTTTGCATTTTAACCCACTGGGAAGAAAATGATCCAGTATTCTCATTTCCCACTCTAGCACCATATTATTTGTGGCCAAGGGGTGTGATTTTTACTATTCTCAGAAAAAGGGGGAGGTGCGCAAACACACTAGTAGCTGCCCACTGTACAGATAGCACTGGTTGGGCTGACCGTTTATCTGTACATTCTATAGGTCTGAGAAACTGTATGAATAAAACTACAATAGTCATTCTTACAGAAATACGTAAAATGATACCAAAGTAGTGTTGTAAAAAACTTTTTTTTCTGAGGTCCGACAGGATGGCTCAGTGGTCTAAAGCGCCTGCTTAGAAAAGCTTAGGCAGCTGCAGGGACCGCGGTTCGATCCCCGGCACCACATGCTGCACCAGCCCTGCCCTCAGGGCAGGCTGAGCCGGCCATAAAAATAAATAAATAAAAACAAACAAACAAAAGTTCTAAAACAAGAAAATAAAATAAAATAAAATAAAATAAAATAAAAAATTCTTTAAAAAAAAAAAAAAAGACTTTTTTTGGTCTAAAAAGAAGAGTAACTTAATTATTATAATTCAGAGTGCCTGAAGAAGTTCTTAAACCTATAAAGGAAGAGTTTAGTGCATTCAACCATTACAGTCTTTACATCGCTTCTTTTTTACAGAAGTTCACAGTAGTAGTATAAAAACAGCCACCAGCAAAGCCCACTGCCTGCATGAAGAACCAGCTAGCTAGACTGTAGCATCTGAGAATTACTAATAGAGCTATAGTTAAAAAGTAAAGTCTATAAAAATGAAAGCAGCATCCATACCCAAGGTTTTTAAATAATATTTTCATTAGCTGACAAACATTTAACCAAGAGCTTAATATTTATTATTCATTAAATTAGAGAAAATAAACTGGCCAAACCCACTCCAGTGATCATTCAGAAAAACATTTTAATTTCCAAAGCTCTCTGACCTGAATATTTCTTCTATGAAGAACGTACAAGTTGCAGAATGGTCCCGTTGTCACTTGGCAAGGGTCCCCTGCAGCATGAACAGACAGTAGCGGTCTTCACAAAGCTCTAAATTAGTATGCACTCTTGGTCTCCCACTGTAGAAAGAGCTGACAGGTGAACACACCCATGATTTATAAGTGAAATGCTAGCTTTTCACTCCCTGGGATCAGTTCAGAATTTTTGCTCTATTCCTAAAATTGTCATATAGGCAGAATTTCACCAAAAGATAGTTCTTGAAAATTCTGATCTGATACTTCTACAAACATTTCTGATTTCCACATGATTGCATGAAAACACAAAGATATTTAACCATATTATTCTTTTTCACATTTTTTGGTACAGTAATTATTTTAGACTTTTACTCTATTCAACTCCTTATAGTAGTTCCTTTTCCTTCTTCAGTATTGTCTTTAGTTTAATAACACACAAAACAACTTCTAATGAAAAAGTAACAGAAGCATCATAAGTAAAAAAACAAAACTGTGTTACATGGTACAAACAGAAAGAAGTATTATTGACATAAGCACTGTGTTCCCTGACATTGGTAGAGCTGACAGCACCCTGGGGCAGATACAGGGGTGAGATGGCTCCGTGGTGCCTAGGGCAGTGAAAGCCAAACTCTGGAAGCAAAGGGAAGAGCACAGAGCCAGAGCCAGCAAACCACCATCAAGAGTTCTGCGTGTAGAGCCGGGCGTGGTGGCGCACGCCTGTAATCCCAGCACTCGGGAGGCTGAGGCAGGAGGATTGGTGCAAGTTCGAGACCAGCGTGGGCTACAAAAGTGAGCTCAGGACCAGCCTCCACTGCATAGCGAGACCCTGTCTCAAAAAGACAAAAAAAATTAAATAAATAAATAAAAATAAATAAATAAAATTTAAAAAAATAAATAAATAAAATAAATAAATAAATAAATAAATAAAGAGTTCTGTGTGTAGAGGGCCTAAAGCCCCAGATGATGCAATAAGGTGCTGAGACTTCAAAGCCCAGAGCATCTGAAGCTGTATCCAGATGCAGGAACACAGAAGCCCCAGGCAAGCCTTGCACAACAATCTACACAGTGTACTGTAACTGCGGAAATCGTGGGTGTAGTCACATTCTGATCTGATCCTAGGGAAGACTGGACAAGGACAGCAGAAGGTCATGAGCTTCACAAACCTAAAAAGGGTGGTTATTGTGCATATCTTCTCGACAGATCTGTGCAAGGGGCGTGGTGAGGTGCTGTCCTCTGACCCCTGGGACGGGGGAGGCGGGGGAGCAGGCTTGTCGGCTGGAAGTTACTGAGTTGCTGATTCTCTCATTGCTCCTCACTGTGTTCACGAGAACAAAACATTCTATTAAGCAAGTATCTCATTCTAAACTTTGAGAAATTCAAGAACTCTCAAAATATGCTGGGCACGGAAGTGCATCTTCAGCATCCAGAGACACTAGTAATGAAATGACAAGCAAAACTTGAGAAAAATAATGGAGTTTCTTTTCTTAATTATTTTTATTCTTTTGATACAGGGTCTTGCTACTCAATTTGGACTTTACATAATCTTCCTGCCTCAGCTTTGCTGGGATTACAAGGGTACACACCACACCCTGGGCTCTGGGACAGCACAACAGGCGGCACCAGGGATCGAACCCAGGTCCTGACACTAGGAAGGTGCGTAGACTGCCAAACTATCTCCCTAGCCCAAGAATGGAGTTTCTATACCAAAAAACTCTTTCGTTTCATCTATATTGTTTTCTCAGATGCCAGCTGCATTAGTTATTAATTCTAATTCTTCAACACTATGAATTCATCCATTTATAAAACTAGATCTTTTAGATAGAATATAAAATACATAACAACAAAAAATATAAAAAGCTCTCTATAAAATATTAATTAAATTTTGTTTCCACGGTACCTAGTACATTCATGTACAAGAAAAGCAAAAAAATTCATTCAAGGAGATTATGGGATCACAGAGGAAAGGGATTGATGATGTACAGTGTCTCTAAGGAGAGTCATCTAGAGAGAAAACATTCTCTCAGGCTTTCACAGAGAGTAAATGGTCAAGCAATGGCTGTGACTCATCCAGATGGCTGACACTGACAACAGTTCTACAAAGCACTGTACATGGTTTCAAAGTAAATCCTGAGGAGATTTGACTGACCTTGGGAGATACAACAGTTACATGTTTTGTTATACAGGTCTTGCTTTAACTTACCCTTAACCACCCAGCAGAAAAGTTTAACCACGAGGCATAAAATGTAAAGCTAGATTAGTATGCTGAGCTGTAAAAGGCTTAACTCAACAGCTTCCGACATTGCCGGTTCTGCCAATAACCCACTGCAATTATGGAATACTGGACTATGTATACAACTACTTTCTCTGAGTTCAATGAGAAGAAATTTTTTGTGCCAACAATAATTAGAAAAATTATCACGTCTACATCCTGTGCTCCGTATAATTACTACAAGGACCACAATATGCCTTGTATCAATTATTGGGAATGTACTACTAACATGTTTTTTAAAATGTCACATTGTTACTTCTCATTAAAAGAAAAGCAAAAGGCTCTCCCCACCCATGTATGGAAATGCAGTGGACCATCACAACGCTTAGCAGTGTACTTGACGATTACCAAACCCACATACTGCATGGTTTTTCTTCTGTTCTTTCTTCATTCATATTTGTTGCCAGTGAAACATGTTGCAAGGCATTTTAATAACAAAAGAAACTGTCCTCTCTTTTCTACATCTAGTGTGCCTCCTTTCTTCAGTCCTCAATTATAATTAAACTTCTACTGCCTGAAGTTGGCCATAAGAGTATATATCTAATTTTCTCTTTCAAGCACTGGGCATTACAATATTTTTTCAACTTTATGCACATTCAATAATAAAAAATTAATTATTAGCAAATTAAAGTAATACTTTTGAACATTTTAGTAGTGAGATATTAATTCTTTATCTATAAGACTACCTCATATATTAACTGTTTTTGTTACAATTTGTCCATGCCCTAATTTTTAGATCATACTTTGATTGAACATAGTGAATTTCTTAGATATAGACATATTTGATATTATGTAGTTAATGTAATCCTTTTGCAAATTTTCTTATCTTGCAGTTTTTCTTACTCCATATCATATTAATATATACTATTATATTAATTATTTTAAGTACACATTGACAGGTTTTTAAGAGGGTCACAGCAGAGAAACAGGCAGAATGAAAAGGGGGAAGGGACTTTATTGTCTTTGAGGACAGGGAGAGAATCTGGGGAAGATGGGAATTCTCCGATTAGAACCGAGGGATTCTGAGGCTTTTACAGTCTGTGGCCAGGGGTGGAGTTTGAAGGGGATGTTTAAATATACCTGAGAGCTGATTGGGGTCTTCCCTGAGGCAGTTAAAGGGTGAAAGGAGATTGTACCCTGGGCTGAGTTGGAGAAGGGGCAGGTGGTCTCTCAGAAGATAAGCTGTTGTTTTTAAGGGCTTTAGCCATATTAGATGACCACAATAATAATTCAGCAATTCTTTTTTTTTTTTTTTTTTTTTTTTTTTTTTTTTTTTTTTTTTTTTTTTTTTGCTGGACCAGGGTTCAAACTCATGACCTTGCACTTGCCAGGCAGGCACATGTGCCTCAGAGCTATCTCCCCAGCCCCGAGCAATTCATTCTAGGCCCAGAATATATCACACGTTAATTTTTAGTTTATTCATCTGATATGCGTAAGAAGGTTTTTGGAGAAGACTATAGACTAAGAGGAATTACTTTACCAAAGACTCAGTGTTTTAAACATAATATTATTTTACATTCTTTTTAAACAGAAATTCTGTTTATATCACATTTTATGAAAGGAATATTTTTAAATGCCATTTAGGTGACATACTCATAGTCTATCTCAGAAAACATATTGTCTATTTGCAAGTTTTTCAAATTCTTCATTATTTTAAATTTAGTAGCCTTAATGCAATATGTTTTGACCTAATAAACTACAACGCCTATTCTGTAAGAAGAAAAAATACTGATTAGATTAATACTAAGAATGTTCTGTTGTATAATCATACTTGTATATTGACAATGTCAAATAGGAAGTCAATAAGACACTGTGTTCCATTAACATACACCCTAGAGAACATCTGAAGGAAAAACCTGGAGGGAAATGCAGAAACCATGATTTCCATCTAGTGGAAACTAAGCTCTATCACTGTATTCTGCTTAGGCGCCTGCTCCATTCTTATTTTTTATGTTCCTGAGAAATGACCCAGCCAGCTTCCTCCAATGTTATGGACAAGCTATTTAGATGAATTCTGCTGCTGCCCTACAAGTTCCTCTTCTCAATAAACAGCAAACAGGCTTCTGGATTTATTGCCCAGCTCTTCAGAAAGTAAATGGCCTCAGTCTTGCAAAACCTGCAAAAACACAAAGCCAAATTTGTATTTCCTTAGGCGAGTAACCTTAAAAGTAGGCTTTGTGCACT
This sequence comes from Myocastor coypus, assembly GCA_004027025.1. Taxonomy (NCBI): domain Eukaryota; kingdom Metazoa; phylum Chordata; class Mammalia; order Rodentia; family Myocastoridae; genus Myocastor; species Myocastor coypus. The sequence goes on from PVJA010004557.1 coordinate 61,940, forward strand.
GAAACCCCAACTCTCAAAACCAGAGCCTCTGAACTACATCAGGACCCTTCAGGAAGGAAAGTGACATCCGGTCCCAAATAACCCAAATAACGCCTGGCTGGGAGCCAAGGCAAATCATCTGCCTGCTCCGGTACCGCCTCGGGCTTGGCCTTCAGCTTTGTTTGTTTGGGACTGGGAATGGGGGGCTGGTGCTTGATCGGTTGGTTTTTATTCAATCAGAGATACAAGGAGTTTTATGGCATTTAAATTTATGCTCAAAATTTTTTCTATGTCCTCTTTGCGTTTTCTGTACCACTGAGGTCCCTTAAACCTCTTTCATTGAAACAACTCTGTGTCTTTTACATAGACTTTCCAAATTCCTTGAACACCTTGGGCATTTTCCCCTTCTTTAAAATCAGACTGCTAGCCGGGCGTGGTGGCACACGCCTGTAATCCCAGCACTCGGGAGGCTGAGGCAGGAGGATTGATGCGAGTTCGAGACCAGCCTGGGCTACAAAAGTGAGCTCAGGACCAGCCTCAACTGCATAGCGAGACCCTGTTTCAAAAAGACAAAAAAAAAAAATAAAATAAAATAAAATAAAATCAGACTGCTAGACACAGGGGCCTGCCGTGCACCTGGGGTGCACTGAGATGGCAACTGAGTCTTAGTGTGGCCTGTAATCCCAGCTCCTCGGGAGGCTGTAAACAGGTGGATCACTATGAGCCTGATCTACTAGAGAGACCCTGATCACCCTGTAGACCCTTCCCTGAAATACAAAAACAAAAAATAAATCAGATTGGTTCATTCACTTAGCCTGCATCCTCTTAGTCGTGTGATGGCTGAACATCTTGTCAAGCTTCCCCGTGAGAGGTCATTACCTGGGCATTTTCTCTTACCATGTAAACTAGTTATTTTAAGACCCAAATCCCAAAGTTTGTACTGCTGCTACTTAAAAATCAGAAAATAGTGACAACGCTTCACTGAGTTTACTGGTAAAAGCCAGCAAGTATTTATTGAGCACCTAAAATGTAGGGACTTTTTAAAAGATAGGAAGATCCAGATATATTCTGTCATTAGAATTAAGTCTTTGCAAGCTAAAACATCTGGAAGACTGATGCTGAATTACAATTTTGTTCTGAATGGTTGATGTTGCATAAAAGTAGCCGCACTTCATATTTATATGCTCTTTAAATTTTCTTCAGAGAAAGCCATGGAGCAGTCTGTAATTCAGTTTGTATCAGTTCTCCTAATCAACTTCTGCTTAACTGACTCAGTCGGCTAATTAAAGTTTGTTTTCTTGCTTTAATATGACACCAGCTGTGAGTCCGTCATCCTTGACGTGTGCTGCTCTCGGCCCCACCCTTGAGTTGTAGGACAAAGCAAGGTCCCTGCCTGCACACAGGGTCTCATGTCAGGCGTACACGCTGCATAATCAGCACATGAACTGACTTAAAATTATCTGCACTAAGGAAATACAAGTGTGAAAAGAAACTAGTTTTTCTGAGCAAGCCTTAACTACTTTGGAAAAACAACCAAATTGAGTGAGAATTGCTGCTGACTTGTTCATGGGGGAAGACATCATAGAAAGATAAGAAATAAAAGCGTAAATATCTAAGAAAATTTTGCTTTTGCTTTTAAAATGTATTGCACTGTAGCCGAATTCTTACATGACTTCTAAGAAAGAAGAAAGAAGAGATGGTGATTCAGGGTAAGAGCTGTGGAAGAGCTGGAAGAGCAGGCTTGTTGGCCAAACCACGTGGGGCTAGGAGAAGGGGACAACCTTTCCCTGGGCCTCCCACCGCCCACACAAACTGGAATTGGCCACCGAGGGACTATGTCGTCTCGGAGAGCTCCATGTTAGGCTGTCCCTAAATGATTTTTCTACCTCTTTGTTCAAAGGTTATTGTCATGGGGGGGAGGGGCACTAAATAAGAAGCCCCATGTAAAAAGACCCCCAAATAAGAAGGTTACGGTGGGGAGGGAGGGAAGGTGAAACAGGTTTTCTTTCTTTCTTGCGAACCAGCAAAGAATCAGAAACCTCTAGATTCACGGATTATTATTCTTATTTTTCGGGTGATGTTTTAGAACTCATAACAGCTGTAGGACTCTTGTGTAATATAGCCAAGGACTCCTAGCTGGAAAGTGATGGAGCCGGGATCTCAGCCCATGGCTTCCTAACAGCAGAGCCAGGCTCCTCTACTCTACATCCTCCTTATAATAAACACCAGCTTTTATTCTAAAATGCCAATTGAAAGCTATTTGATCAACTCCATTAGTTTGTAACATGTAATAGAGTGTTTATTATCTACTCACAGTAACGTTTTCTTTGAGTGGATTATAATAATAATAGCACATAGCTTCAAAACATCTATAGTTTAAATCTTCAAATTCTACCAAATGTAATCTCATGAACAACATATTTTCAGGTTTTTAAAGTAAAAAGTGTCCTCCTAACTAATACATACAGCATAATAATAACTTTTGAGGCTGAGAACTTTCCAATATTCCATTCCAATACATACACAATTTTAAGTAACTTTATAGACTATAATGTTGAACACACTGCCTCACTAAATTTTCTAAATTTGTCCTCATAAAAAATGTTTATGGGAGGGCCCGGTGGGATGGCTCAGTGGTCTAAAGCGCCTGCTTGGGAAAGCTTGGGCGGCTTCAGGGACCGCAGTTCGATCCCCGGCACCGCATGCTGAGCCAGCCCTGCCCTCGGGTTGGGCTGGGCGGGCCATAAAAATGAGTGAATAAACAAACAAGGGTTCTGAAACAAGAAAAAAATAAATAAAATAAAAAATTAAAAAATAATTTTTAAAAAAATGTTTATGGGAGAGTGCCTCCAAAATCTCTCTTCCTCGCCCTCTAACCCAAGACTCGCCGGCTTTCGGCCTTCTGCATCTTCCCTAGCTAAGCTGCACAGCATGGGCCTTACATTTCCCCATGAATCTGCATGTCCGTTACCTCCTGCATGAGCATGGGTATCCCTACGGTGTGGCAGGGTCACCTGTTCGTATATCCTCTATCCATCCATTCACTTATTCTCTTACCAAGGCATTCATTCATTCATTCAGCAAATACTGTTGAGCTCCTACTATATCCCTAGTCACTATTGTGACACTGAAGACGCAAAAATACAAGCACCCTAGTCTCCAACTTCCTGCAGCTTCCATTCTAATAGGGAACATTAGCATTAGCTCAGTAGACAAACACATAATCTCCCTGAAAGTGTCAGGGAGCAACAGCACGTAGCAACAGCCCTATCGCTCTCTGCCTGGGGCACAATACAGTATCTCCCCTTTCACAGGCCTTTGCTCTTTGTCAACTGCATTAACTGTGTTCAAACAATATTAAGTGGAAAATTCCAGAAATAAACAACTCATAAATTTTAAATTGTGCACACTTTGAAGAAGTGTGATGACATCTCAGTCTGTTCCACTATGCCCCCCGCCCCCAGGATTAAGTCCTCGCCATGTCCTGTATAGCCATGTCACACAGCAGCCTTTCTGGTTAGCAAGTCAGCTACCAGAGCCTCGCAGCATTTGTGTCCAAGTTTGACTACTTAACAATGGCTCTAAAGCACAACACTTCAATTACAACATACTGTTAGGATTGTTCTATTTTAGTATTTGTTAATGTCTTATTGTGCCTAGTTAATTAACTTCATCACAGTATATACACAGAGGCAAGAATATAACACACATATGCCACCACCTCAGCCATTCAGAGGAGCTCTTGGAGCTGTCACCTGTGGGAGGCAAGCTCCTGTTCTAGTCAAATGCTCCTGCTCCTTAAAGCTGCCAGGCAGAGTGTAGAGACACTTAGGGGCGCTCTTGCCCCTCTTGGGAGACCACTCCTTAAGCCCTTTATGATGATGCATCCTGGCCTTCCTAGGTGCTCTTCCTGTACTCCTGTGGTGTTTTCCTTCTGGAGTGCCCACTTCGCAGAGCCTTTGGGCACCTTTCACCACCATCTGCTCTGTCAGTTCTGGCCATCACTTTCTCATATTTGCGGGCCTTCAAGTTTTGACTTCAAATTTTCATTTTCATTTACATATGTATAATTTGTTTTATAGGCTGAACTTAACTTCTAAGGAAATGTTTGATTCCTCACTTCACCAGAGCTACGTACATACCGTAAGTTCTTCCCAGAGACAGACCCTGAGCCAAAGCCGATGATCCGCAGTCGGAGAAGTGAGGTGAACCGTGGAGAGGCACCAGCCTGAGCCTAGTCCTGAGCTCTCGAGCTCTGTGGGCTCCCGGAGCCCAGTGCTGGCTGGTGCTTTGGGGGGTCTGTTCTACTCAAAGGCCCACCCAAGAGGTCCACCATGGGCTGTGAGAGCCATTTGCCGGCCTTGACCGTGTGTTCACGCCAGGAATCAGGTGAGCTGCCCTGTTGTGCAGGAAGAAGACACCCACAAAAAGGTGTTCGTGCTGAGAGAGAGAGGCAGCACCCATGAGGCGCACCAGCATCTGCCACAGGACTCATCATTCTTCAAGCGCTCCCAACACTCCCAGGGAAAGGTATTCCAGCCCGAGCCCAAGCAAGGCCTACAGAGATAAGGACCCAGCATCTTAAGCAGAGAACAATAAAGCCCAAGGACAGCTGTAGGGCGTCACTTGGGGATTCCTGAAACCTGGACTCAAGGAGGCAGACAACCGTTTATTCTAATGGCTCCTTGATTGTTGTCTCTTCCCTTGCCTGGGATGTTACTGGTTGTCTCCTCCCCTGCTTGGAACGTTTTCAATTAGCATTTGTATTAATGGTAAGAGAGGTAGTGATCTCTAGTTTATATTCCCCAAAGCAGTTATGCAAATGTCCTGTCCTTGAATACTCAATAAAAGTAATATCCTTTGGTGGGTCGGGTCCAGGCTCACTTCAAGAGAGACAAGTCTCAGTGAGGCCTCTGAGCTAAATTCATCAGGTTTCTCGTGGTTCCTTTCGGCACTGACACCAGAACGTCACAACAAAGGCCTCCCCCTGCAACACGCAACCCCTTCGCAGGCGGGTTCCTGCACGCTGCCCGCTGCCCGCATCCATTTGCCTCCTGGCTAGACTGTTTCTAGGTTTTCCTTTTCCATGATGTAGTAATGGAAAAGCAGCTCTGACAGTGTGCTGCTGCTGGGCTACTGTCTTCACTCCAGAGAGGATCAAAGTAAGAGGGTGCTGTGGGAAGAAAGCAAAATCCTGGCATGGCTACTAGCTCTGCAGCAGACACCCCCAGTTTCATTCAAATGCACGGAAAGCTTAGCAGGCCCTCCATGGAAGTCCACACCTCTTCAGTCTCTTTTTCATTAATGTCATCATGGACCTTAAGTTCCTAACATTTGCTCAGGAAATGCACCACAGTCTTCCAGAACCATCCAAGACAGGAAAGTGCTAGGTGTTCCACCAGGACCCATGGCCAGCATTCCAATGATCAAATCTGGTGCTGTCCACGCTAGCCGGAGGGACCCTGCCATGGTGAGAGATGCTGAGCTAATGCCATCTTCACATTATCCCTCTACTTCCAATTCTCAGATATTTTTTTTCTTTTTTTTTTTTTTTTTTGCCTAAGTATTCCAGGTGTCTCCTGGCACCCTGGCTCTGGGCAGATGTCTCTGCACCTACAACTTCAGTCGTGCTACCAATGCGACGGTTTCACATTACTCACCTGTACCCTGCCCTCTCCTGCTGGACTCGCTCCGGTCAGGCTCCTCCCAGCCACCGCAAGGTGGAAGCTTCATCTGCCAGAAGCCCATTCCATGGCTTTCTCAATGAAACCTTCCTGTTATTAAACCTTTTTACGTAAAGCAGATGCAGAAGCTCCAGTACCACACGGTTTCTCTTAGATGAGAAGCACAGAGGAACAATAAAGAGCAAAATGAAAGGCAGGGAGTAGAACGGAGGAAGGCCGGTTATTCTCCAAGGGAAACGGGGTCAAGAGATACAGGGAGGAAAAGAGGATGGAAGAACAGAACTGGGACGCGTTACACACGTGTGCCAGGCCACACCAGAAACAGACATTCCGGACCACTCAGCGCCCTCATACACTAAAGTCAAATTTAAAAAAATTTTAGAAAAGATTCTTCCTTCTGAAAAAAAAAAAAATTATGAGAAAGAAGAAAAAGGCAAGAAGGGAAAAAAAAAAAAAAAAGACAAGAAAAAAGAAATGAAAGGCAAAGAAGAACACAGCTGCGACATTGCGCCTCGCACAGAAAACTACTTTGGCTTTGAAAAACCAACTAATCAACCCAAGCCACGGCTAAGACTAGGCACAGCAATTGGATTTTAGAAATGACAGCACTAATGTTGTGATTGCATTTAAATCGAGGGCACGGATGGAGCATTTAGCCACGCGGGCAGGCCAGTACTTCTCTGAATAGAAATTGCCTTCCTGACCTGCCTTTTCACTCTTAACATTTTTTGCACCGAAACAAGCCAACTATAAAAACAAAACAAACAAACAAAAAACCTCAATCTGATTGATGAATTGGGAAGAAAGTATAAGGCTATACAACAAGTCCTTCCCTCTGCTTTTGGGATCTCTGGCCTCCAGGAACAGCTTCCTGGTCCCCTCTGGGACCGTGTTGGTTCATGTGGGGCCTGTGACAGGGCCGGTTCGCCGCTAACCTGGCTCCTGCCATGCTGTAGTGGCTGCCGAAACGCCACTTGCTAAGAGTGAAAAACCAGGGGAGCAGATTAGCAATCCCACACCGGCTTCAGAAGACTTTTCTTAGTGCTTTTTGGGGCTTCAGAGCTGCTCCCGGGTCATGTAGGTGACACCATAACCCTGCAGCCTTGCCATGTGTTCCCAAGAGGATCAGCCAGACTATCCTCAGACCTGAAAACTTGGCCTTTAAGGGCCAGCCAAAGCTCAGTGGGTTAAAGCACCTGCAAGCAGGTGCAGGGACTAGGGGTTCAAGCCTCGAGTCTGGCCCCACCCCTGGGGCTCACTGAGGTGGCAATTGAGACTGGGGGTGGTGGCCCACACCTGTAATCCCACCTCTTGGGAGGCTTTAAACAGGAGAATCACTGGGAGTCAGATCCAGTAGTGAGAACACCCTGTAGACCCTTCCCTAAAATACGGGGGAGGGGGGGGACCTTAGTCTTTTTCCTTTCCACTCCAGAATTCTGTGCCAAAAATGTCATCTAAATAGCTAAGATGAGCCGGGCATGGTGGCGCATGCCTGTAATCCCAGCACTCGGGAGGCTGAGGCAGGAGGATTGGTGCGAGTTCGAGACCAGCCTGGGCTACAAAAGTGAGGTCAAGGACAGCCTCAACTGCATAGCGAGACCCTGTCTCAAAAAGACGAAGAAAAAAAAAAAAAAAAAAAGAGCTTCTGTTTCTCAGTACCACATTTCATTGACCAGTCAAACCTCATAGTGATACCAATTTCAAGTGAGTTTCAGAGGTTTGATTTTACTTGCTGTAGGCTTGAGGGAAGATAGAATACTTATGAACAGTGCTAATGAAGGAGCCTGAAAGGGGAGGGGGGGAAAGGCAGCCATCCCCATAGCCCCCCAACTTCTCAATGTATGCATCTATGCAGATGGAAACACCCAGCCTACAGCCTACGGCGTGTTTCACCAGGGAACTCCTCGAATGGCACAAGCCCCTGTAGCAGGAAGCTGCAGAACACAAGGGAAGACAGTGGTCCAGAGCACGGACCCACACTCACAGACCTCCTGCGTGCCCTTTCCATGTCCCTCCCCTTCCTGCTGTGCTCCCAAGACTGAAGCACGTTTCGCAATCAATCTGCTTCCATTTCAGTTCATAAAGAAAAATGGGATCTGAAATGTAATGCTCCAAGCATAGGCTTCTTTCAAATATCAAATTAAACTTTGAGGATATGGTTGTTTCATTTTATCATTTATTTCTTACACAAAATAACTGACACGTTTCCTTGAGAATGATAATTCTCATTCTTTGAAATGAAATATATCCCCTTCTCTATGGATGGAGTTTGGGCCTCCAACCTCTGAAGCTGTGATTAGGAATAGTGAAATAAATTGTAATCCCACTTGGACGCCAAATAGGAACCAAGCCCAGGTGTGGTGGCACATACCTCTAATTCCCAGTGCTCAGGAGGCTGAGGCAGATGGATCATTGCAAGTTCAGGTTCCCTTTGGGCTACAAAGTGAATTCAAGGCCAACCTGGAATGCATAGTGAAAACCAGTCTTAAAAAAAAGACAGAAAGAAAAACACATGGGAGCCTACTGGCTAGCTGGGTTAGCACCGACTGCTAGGGACCAACGTTAGCAACGCAACTGCGGTGCTGGAAGAGCCTTGCACACACTTAACACTTACTACATTTATAAATTTAATGTTCATTCCAAGTTATATTTCTTGATGTGAAATTTTCATGTTAAAGGGTATCATATACTTTTTTATAGTTGTCTAACTGCCTTAAAGATTGATCCAATTTAAATACCTATTGCAAAAGTATGAAAGAAATCATTTCTATGAATCCTGTTCAATATTTAGTTGTTTCGATCTCTTTCTTTCCCTCTAGGAAGCTAGAGAAACATACTCTATGTTGAGTTACTTTATAAATTCTACTGCTTATCTACTGTGTGTGTGTGTGGTCTCCTTATATTACGCTACACAGTATAAACACTCATTAACATTTTTCCATTTGTCTTTTAAATGTCTTTAGATTGTGGGATACCAAAGATGTACAATAATTGTCAACTCCACCCATTTTAACATAATTTTTGAATCATTGTGTGCTTGAAACTATCTTTCCAATAGCTTTTAAATTCAAAATTCATTCTCTATCTCCAAATCAGAAGTACACACTGCTCTTAGATTTTCTTCTAGGCTTTCAGGAGCCTAGAAGGCTTTTCAAATATATATATATATATATATTTTTTTTTTTTTTTTGGTCTTTTTGAGACAGGGTCTCGCTATGCAGTTCAGGCTGGTCCTGAGCTCACTTTTGTAGCCCAGGCTGGTCTCGAACTCACATGGATCCTCCTGCCTCAGCCTCCCGAGTGCTGGGATTACAGGCGTGCGCCACCACGCCCGGCGGCTTTTCAAATATTTAACATATATGAAATTTATTTTAATACATCCATATGATGTTCTAAAAGTGTTACTCAAGTGGCCCTAAAATATTACTTGATTTTTCCAGTTACTTGCTATTTATTATTAATAGAAAAAAATATGTGCATAAGAGAATACTGAGGACGCTTTTATAGGTTACTTTATTATTCCATTAATTCTTAAATTCTTAAACTAATATAACATTGTATTTTTAAATTTCTAATCTATTCAATACCCTTATAGTGAAATTTGTTTATAAAAATGTTATTAACTATCCTTATTTGCTTATTCATCAAAACAACTTCAAATTTGTATTGGCTAGTCCTATTTATTCTTCAAGAGAATGTTAAAATCCTAACCAGGTTTCAGAGATATTCTAAAATCTAATGAAACTTTTATAGATGTTAAGAAATGTACTTTTTCATAAAGTGTAATCTTTCAGAAACATGGTATGGAACATAATTTAGTCACTTCTAATTTTCATATTCCATAGTAATTTCATTTTTTCAAGCAACTCTTCCTAGTATATTATTAAAGAGAGGAATGTACAGATCCAAAGTACAAAAGCCAATAGGTGTATAAACCCACATGCATACATAATAACGCAGACTTCCTATAGAGCCTTTCTATACTACTTGCAAGTAATTGCCGGCTCGTGGAAAATCTGTCAGCTTACGTATACTTACTTGGGAGCGGTGTCAATGTTGGAGTCCTGGCAAGAAAACAGGCGACACACGCAAAGGAGTAATTGATACAGGCTTCACAAAGTTTGACAGGCCGGAGAGCCTTATAAGTGGAGTGTTGATTGCTATTTTATTTTATTTTTAAATCTTTCCATCTTTTTTTCCCCTAAACTTAGTACCTTGTACTTGCGCTCTGCCTGCTAAGCTGCAGCCTGGCCCGGTAGCAGTGACAGGATGGGAAGCCTTTATTGTGACAGAGCGGGCGAGGAAACCTGTGGCGCTCCTCCCAGAAATCCATGGGAGCAGCAGCGGCCAGAGCGGTGCTGCTCCCAGAATTCCACTGGGGCTGCAGACACCCCTGAGCAAAACGGGTCAGGCAGGGAGTAAATAGCTTTTGTTTCTAAACTTTGCTCTCCAGCTGGTGCCTCTCAGTTGTTGAATTGAAACAAAAGGAAAAGCGCAGAGGAGCCCAAAGGATATTTTTAATTTCCACTGGTACATAATGATTACACATATTTACATGCATCATGTGTATTTCAATAAGGTAATGACTGGGGCCAGGGAGATAGCTCCATGGCACAAGTGCCTGCCTGGCAAGTGCAAGGTTGTGAAGTTTGAACCCTGGTCCTGGAAAAAAAAAGATAAAAGGTAATGACTAAGTCTGGGATACATATATATATATATATATATATATATATATATATATATATATATATAATCTCAAACATCTAACAGTTCTTTACACTAGAAATAAAAAGCTATTTTGAAATACTATACAAGAAGTTACTGAGGACTGTTTTCACCCTTCTTGTTTTAAACTCAGACTCCCTGCGAAAGAAAGAAGGACAAAAAAAGGGCTCAAAAGAGTTAAATGAATAAGGGGAGAGACAAGCAGAGTTTTTCTTTAAAAAAAAAAAAAAAACTTCTATTTATTTATTTATTTATTTGATACAGTGCCTGACACACAAAATCAAGCGTTTATTTGGACCTACGCTGCAAGGATCTGAAGTGTGAAGAATTCTCTAGGCAGGAAAAGGAACAAACTCAAAAGTCAGAGGCTATAAGAAAAAAATTTAGGAGAAAAGTATTTTCTTTAAATTAAGACCATTTTGACAATAATTTGCTGCTGAATATGGATTAATTACAAGATATATATATAGAGATAGAGATAGATGATAGATAGATGGATAGATAGATAGATAGATATAGATATATGTTTCTATAATACATGCATGTATGGAGCTTAGACTATATGGTATGTTTTAGATGTATATTAGGTTAACTGACCTAATCTTTTCCACTGAAGACCTCCTACCTATTCATTTTTTTCCTTTTTTAATTTTTATTTATTTTAATTACAAAACAATAGCAATGAGACAGTCTCAAGACAGGTTAGTAGAACAGTTACAATAATTAATACATTGCATACTGTTATCTTCATAGTAGTTACTCAGAGTACAAGATGCAGACCTGATATCTTGTCTGTATAACATTAGTGCAAATTTTTCCTCTTGTTGAACTAAGAGAAAGTAGCGGTATAATTATCCTATTTTCTATGTGCATATATCCTAACTATTTTGTATAGGTTTGTTTTGAGCCAAACAGCTCAGCAGATCAAAGCACCCGCAAGCAGGCACAGGAGCCAGTGGTTCAATTCCCAGGCCTGCCATGCTGGCCCTGCCCTCCAGAGCACACTGAGATGGCAATTGAGACTGGGCATGATGGCACACACCTGTAATCCCAACTCTTGGGAGGTGGTAAACAGGTGGATCACTATGGGTCTGATCTAGTAGTGAGACAATGAACATCCTGTGGACCAGTGGTTCTCAACCTTTCTAATGCCGTGACCCCGCAATACAGTTCCTCATGTTGCAGTGACCCCAAATCAAAAAATAATTTTGGCAGCTACTTCAAAACTGTAATTTTGCTAGTTATGACTCAGAATGGCTTTAGGCAACCCCTGTGTTTTGGTCATTTGACCCCCACCAGGGTTGCAACCCACAGGTTGAGAACTGCAGCTGTAGACCCTTCCCACCCCCAAATATATATATTTATATATATATATATATTTCATACAAAATGGCCCTTCATTTATATATGCCTTTTTTTGTTTGTTTTGCCAGAGATGGGCGTTCTATCGCAGGTAGAGAAGCTGTATTTGGAAAATTCTTTAAAGGACCTTTTCATACTTGATGCCAGTTCAACTGTTGCAGGTACTTGTATTCAGCAAAATAACACAACGCAGTCTAATAGACCATAATAGTGGTGGGTTATCAGCAAAACTGGCATTGTCAGAAGTCGTTGACTTGAGTCTTTTACAGCTCAGCATATTAATATGGCATTACTTTTTAAACTTCATGGTTACCTTTCAACTAGTCAATGTGTTACTTTGCACTTGCTATGTCCTCTGTGACTACACACAAATGAAATATAACTAATGCATTAAAAATAAATGAATCTTCACACCTACACTGACGCACCCTTGATAAAAATAAGAATGCGTGTTTTCTTTCCATAGCTCCACATCCTCTGGCCCATTCTGAGAAAATACCATATTACAAAGGGCAGGTGGGTCACAGGCACACGGGGCACCAGTGTGTAAACCAGCCGTAGCTCTTCCTGCTAAGCTCTGGGCCATCACAATAGTCCCCACCACTGACAATGACGAAAGAAATCGTTTCTCTACAGGCAAAGAAACCATGTATGGGAATGTTTGAATTGCTGCTGTGTAAACACAGACAACTGAGAAGAGTCAGCCATAAACAGAAAACCTTGCGTCCGAGGGAGTGGGTGGGAAGACAACCAGCACGGAAGGTCTCCATGACCTCAGGGCAGCTGGTTTGGGCACGTTGTGTCTACTGCCACAAATATTTCCACAACCCATGGAGGCCACTACCTCTGAAAATGAACACTGGCTTGTAGATATTTAATGTCTCCATTTTTAATAGCCCTATTTAAACATTATTTTATGTCGTGACCTTGGACTGTCATTTTTAAACATTTACTACATCATAAATTAAATTCACTGGTTATAACAGACCCTTTTTCTGCCCCGTAGTTTCTCTGCTCAGCTCACCTCCGATTCCAGCTGCATCTGAGATGGACCTCTCTACGCGCGCCTCCAGCAGCCCTTCACAAGCACACATACTTCCCGTCTGCGACGCACACCAAGGCCTTTTTCACGGTCAGAGCCCTTGCTCAGACCCACAGAGGCTCAGTCCAGGAGCAGGGGGTTGCAGAGGAGCGCTCAGTTCTGGGGGTGTGGGCAGGCAGCTGAGCACGGCCCCCAGTGCCTGAGGTCTCGCGAGGAATTCCAGGTGCTTCTCTGAGGCTCCTGTGTATTTACGCTGCGGCATCAGCCACGCCCTGGGCATGTCAAGCTACAGCTCGTGCTCCTTCCCTGTCCCAAGTGTAAACTCCTTCCCTGCTGATTCCTGGCTTCCCCTCCTCATTCACTTAGATTTCCTGCTCCTAAGCTTGGGCCCCGCTTTCAAGAGAACCAGACACAGGCATAAAATACCTAAGATCATCCGGGCATGGTGGCGCACGCCTGTAATCCCAGCACTCGGGAGGCTGAGGCAGGAGGATCGGTGAGAGTTTAAGACCAGCCTGGGCTACAAAAGTCAGCTCAAGGCCAGCCTGAACTGTACAGCGAGAACCTGTCTCAAAAAAACCAAAAAAGAAGAAAAAAAAAGAAAGAAAATACCTAAGATCTACAGAAATCCGGGCAGTGGAATGAAGACCACGAGAGCAGCTCGGCGGAGCATCACCTAGTCATTGAGCGTCATCCCCTTAGCGTCTACTAAGTGCCACATGCTGCCAGGGCACCAGAGATACAGCTCCAGTGGTCAGCTATTAGAAATAGCCATTTACCACTCAATCACTGTGCCTAATAAATTCTAAATGCTATGCATCTATTGCCCATATCTCAGAATTTGTCATTTCTTAGCTCTCCAGCTCTGGCTGTCTTTTAATTAAACTTCTATCTTGTGATAATTACTGATTGGGTGTAGTTGTTGTAAATAAAAAGGCAATATTTCATGTATCATTTATCAAAGTAATTTAATTTAATTTCCCTCTAGTGGTCATAATCATACAAATCAGATTCTCTGTTATTGTTTTGTATCCATTTTGCCTGCATTTTAAGATACAATGCTTTTTCTTTTTTTTTTAATTGAAGTGAAAGGGCCAGCAAGATGGTTCAGCAGTCTAAAGCGTGTGCTTAGGAAAGCTTAAGCAGCCGCAGGGACCACGGTTCAATCCCCAGCACCACATACTCTGCTGGCCCCACCCCCAGGGCAGGCTGAGCTGGCCATAATATAAATAAATAAAAGTTTCTAAAACAAAAAAAAATTGAGGTAAAATTCATATGATATAAAACTAACCATATAAAAGTGTCTAGTGGCATTCCGGGTATTGCAACTATTGGTAGTTGCAATATTATGCGACTACCATCCCCATTGGCTCTAAAATATTTTACAGACCCAAAAGAAAATCCCTCAGTCAACAGGAAGACACTGCCTGCTCCTTCCTTTCCCCAGAACCTGGCAACACCAGTCTGCTTTCTGTCTCTTTAGATTCACCTAGTCTGGATCACTCAGAGTAATGGCCAGGGCAATATGCAACCTTTAGCTTCTGTGGGCTTCTCTTACTTCCTTACTGGTTACTTACTTACTGGTTTCAAGATTCATCCGCACTGTGGCAGGTATAAATACTTCTTTCATTTTTATTGCTGGACCCCATAGGGTATAAACATTCACTGTTATGTGTTTAGCTATTAATGGACACTGTAGTTGTTCCTGCCTTTGACTGTTGCAAACAGTACTGCTGTGAAGATTCCTAGCCAAGTACTTGTTCAAATACCTGTTTCCAACTCTTTAGAGATACACCTAGAAGTATATCTGGGCCATATCGTCATTTTGATATAGGAGACAGGACATGAAATAGAAGGGGTCTGTCAGTTATGAAATCCCAGTACAGCACCAGCCAAATAATTCTCAAGACCCCAGATAATGAACTTCTTGCGAGATGTGGATGGCATAAAAGCAGCAAGATGCCATGAGAAGCCGGCCCTCGTGACCCCTCAGGGGAGCCCACCCCATGCAGGTGCAGTTCTATTTTTGCTTTTGTCCTTTCCTCTTCTTGCACCCCGAATCCACTCTACAGAGCTCGTTTCCCCTACCTCTGCACCCCTCACTTTCAAGTCAACTTCTGGCACCCTTTCCAATTGATCTCATTCAATGCCTTCTTCTAGGCAAGAAGGAGCTGGAATACTTACGATTGGTGAGCCAATCCTAAAGGAACATCCCGGCGGCAATTATGTGTAACTTGTTCTTCTTTTTCTTTGTGCTTCCTTCCTTTCTTTCTTTCTTTTCCTGTATTTAAGACAGGATCTACAGGGTCTCACTATGTGGGTCGGATTCCTAGTGATTGTCCTGCCTTCAGCCTCCCAAGCACTGGAATTACAGGTGCATGCCACCATGCCCAGTCTCAGTCACAATCTCAGCAGGCATAGCCTTCCCAGTATTGAACCCTGGCCACTGCACTCTGCCTAAGTAGAGCTTTAGTCCACTGAGCTATATGCATAGCTTTTTGAAGAGTCAGTAAACTTTTTCACACTGGCTGTAGCATTTTATGTTCCTACTAGTAGTTTTCTACTTGTCCGCCACACGTTCATTTCCAACTCCTACAACTTTCTAAAAGAACATAAATACCCAGATTGTGAGCAGTGAATCAAAGAAAACATCAATTTTATACACAATTAAATTTATCCCAGTGTATCTTTCTTCCTCTACTCTAGTCAACTAAAAATTCCAAATATCTCAAGTTCACATATCTGAATCTGAGAGGGTATTTTCCAGTCTGTCTTCAAATGACTGAAACATTTCTAAAATATGCACAAAAACTAACAAACACCAGCTAGAAAAACATATGTATGAGAAAAACGTTATTTTGTGGTAATTATCAAGCATCTCAAATATCTTTTGGCTTTGTTCTGCTCTTGAACATGCATGATTGATAGCCTGTCAAGTAGTTCTTTCGCCTGAGAGCTCTGTGGGTTAGCAGTGTCCGCTACTAGGAGGGTGGTTCCGGACAAATCCAGACAACAAAATGGATCCAACTGGTTTATTTGAAAGCTTCACTGGCTTCTCTAAAAAGCGGAATGTAATTAGTACATTTTCAGGGTGTGAGTCAAGGAGGTGAAGAAATTCATGTTTTGTTTGTGCTATGGGCTGAGAGCTTCCGCCACAGCTTGCTGCAGAGCCGCCATACTGGGAGATGGCCTTCCCTGTGTTGGGCACCATCCCCCCGCTGGGATGAGATGCTGGACAGTTCTAGAGCCAACAGGAGGAGAGTCTTATCTTGAGTTTAATTTCAGAGGTTTCAGTCCATGTTCAGCTGGCTTCAAAGCAAAAGCATCATGGCAGAAGGGCGTGACTGGCGGAAAGTGCCCACATGTGGCCACCAGGAAGTAGCGTGGGAGGGACAAGCCAGCAGAGAGGGGGCCATGGCCAAGGTATAGTCCCACAGTCACGAGGAACACCCCAGGCCAGCTCCTGTCACCTGAATTCCACTCCACGAGTTGTGTTTACTCCCCAGCACTGCTATCAAGTTATAACCTCATTGATACATAAATCTTCTGAGAAAATCAGAGCTTCTGTTTGCCTATAAAATGGATGCTACTGGTAAGGGAAATAAATCAGACCTGCACGTGTAAACATCAAAAAAAAAAAAATCAGAGCTTCTGAAAGGCCCACCTCTGAGAACAAGAAACTTCTGGAAGATGGCACAGAGCTAAACCCATCAGAACATACACAGAGACTTCAAATAATATCACTCAGAAATATTGAGCCAATCAGAGGCATGACCTGCTACACTGGTATTACAGGTCATTTGGGTTTTTTTAATGATTTTTTTTTTCTGACATAAATTAGCCATTTGTTCATTTCCTTTAGATTCTTTGTCATCTGGATGTTTGGTAGACCTTTCATAGTTTGAGATATTCCTGTGATTTATGTCTGAGTATGACATATGCTTCTGACATAGTTTAATACAAGTGGCCTGCATTTTAATTTCCTAGCAAGTTTAACTTGGCCGTATGGTCACTGCTTCCATAAAATTTCCCTAAGACCCCTGAAGATCACCTACTTATGCAAATAAGAGTCTTTCAGCAGAGTCATGCTGCTGGCGTTGATCAGTCAATAGCTTTTTCCTTTTCTTTCTTGTGGTACAGAAAATGGAACCCAAAGCCTTCCCCTGAAGCTCTACGCCTCCATCCCTATTTTTTTTTTTCTGAAACAGGTTCTTACTAAGCTGCTAATCTGGCCAGGCTGGGCTCAAACTTGTGACCTCAGCCTCTCGAAGCACAGCGATTACAGACGGACACCAGCACATGCAGCTCTAACGCTGCGTCTCAGCTCCTAGCTCTCCTCTCCGTTAGCCCCTCTCTTCCTCCTGCCCCACCTCTTTCTAGCTGTCTTCAGAAAATCCTCTCCTCCCACCTGGCCCCCAGCCCCTCCACGTTGCTGTCCAGATTCCAAGTAATAGTAAAGCAGAAAAAAATATAGGTGAATCTATGAAAATGCATTTAATCTGATAATATTTTTAAAATATGTCCTACTAGTTGGGACCAGGGAAATAGCTCAGTGGAAAAAGTGCTTGCCTGGCAAGAAAAGGTCCTGAGTTCAATCCCTGGTACCACCTCCCCACCAAAAAATGAATAAATATATATGTCCTGCTACTTGGATTTTTCCAGTGCAACGATACACAGCATATGCAAATGCATTTTAATAATAATTTTGCCTAAGGTCAATATACAAGTATTTTTTCCATTTTTATCTTCCAAAATTTTTACTGAAAAACTAAAGTGACTATGATGGAAAATCTTTGAGAAGACCATGGTATTTCCCAAAGTTTCATTCCTAATACTTTCCCCTGCTTACCCTAGGTATAAGCCTTTAATAAACACACTTTTCACTGGTTAAAGCCTTCAAGTCTGCACCAATGAATTCTGAGTCTACATGGGTTGCCTCCCTTTCTCTAAAATGTGTCCACAAATTGAATGTCAGAAGGGTAAATAAAAGATATACATATATTAAGGGAAGATGATAATTCAAAAGGACTACAATTTAAGAAACTATGTGCAATGCCTTTAAGATCTGAAACTTACCCTACAGACTAGGGCAGTCATGGGGTTGACTCCTCTCCTCCCACACAAATCTGTCCAGGGCTCCGAGGGCCAGGGCAGGATGTCTCCATCCTCACTGTCACGTGGGTGTCTTCAGGAACCCTACATAAACTCACCTCCAACCCCAGCAAGAAAGAAAATGTTCTCACAGCTTCACTCTACCTACGTGACACCTACTCTGGCGAACTAGGGCACGCAAAAGCAGTGAGAGAGGTCAGGGGGGTCTCGAGACTCGGTTCCTTTGCCATTTGATCCTCATGGCCTCATGTAGGCTCACACAGTCATGGCTGCCAATTAGACTTGTGGCCACTGTCCACACTTCCGGGCTTGCTGAGTCCCCTCCAGATAATCAGCCCTTTGCATTAGTTTTAGGAGACCCTTCTATAGTAAAGTACAATAAATAATTAGTACAATAAGTATTTTTAGGTGCTTGAACCACCAAAATCAGATACACTGCTCTACCTAACTTTGTAATGCTTAAAATATACCTGGAGAAATACACAATAAACTGACTACACCCTCGTGTGCTTATAATATTTTTCTTAATTTGTAAAATAATTCAGGTGCAGACAGACATTTTTACACTGAAAAGCTCTTTTAGTTAAACTTTTTAACAAAATCGTAACAGGAAAACAACACTGCATCATAATAATTGGTCATATATCAAGGTAATATATGCAATTGTCATTAAATGTCTTTAATGAAAAGACATGTGATTAATAAATTGCTATAAAGGCTACATTGTGTTATAAAGTATAGAAAAAGGTTCTACTGTTATCCAATTCAAGAAAAGCCGCCCGGCGTGGTGGCACACGCTTGTAATCCCAGCACTTGGGAGGCTGAGGTGGGAGGATCAGTGCAAGTTCGAGACCAGCCTGGGCTACCAAAGTGAGCTCAAGGCCAGCCTGAATTGCATAGCGAGACCCTGTCTCAAAAAGACAAAAAAAAAAAAAAAAAAAGAAAAGTGTCAGAAGAATACAGTTCTCCCAAGTTTACAGTGGCAGAGATTTCTGAGCACAAAGACATCGACACCAGGATAGCCTGTGACACACCCACATAGATAAGCTGCTCATGACGATCCGTGCAAACCAGTCTACAGTGAAGTATGCAGGGGGAAATAAATAATTTCTAGTGGGACAGGAAAATAGGACATGTTTCTTTTGGATTTTTTTGTGTGCATTTAGTATAAAATATTAAGTGGGTCTGACTTAGATTGGCAGTCAAAGTCCAGCTGACACGGAGGTCAGTACTGACCATAACGATGTATCACTATCCGTAGCAAAAAAAAAAAATAATCTGACTCAGCAGATTAATAGATAGATGTAGTCAGTGTCTCTTTACTAGTGCGTGTGTGCAGCTCCTAACCCTGGCAGCCCTTTGGGAGGCCGTCCACACACGTGACACATCTTCGTTCCTCTTCTCCCCTCTTCCCTCCCTCCCTCCGCTCGCCCTCTACCACCCCTTTATCTTCTGTGTGTGCCCTAGTTTACATTCCATGCTTGGGGTGGGTCCATGTGGATGGCGCACCGTGCTTCCTTCTCCTCCGTCCTTATTCCTTCTCCCCCCTCTTCCTCTGTCATTTAATTTCTTCCCTTTCAGAACCTTCTCCCTTCCTGCTTTCTATTATCTTTTACTTTACTTTTACTCTGGGTTTCATGGTTAAGTGAAATAAACCAGACACAAGCTTCAATATCATGTTTCATTTCATTCATGAATTTGTTTTGATGTATAGTAATTAAAAAGCTCACTCATGAAGAAATTAAAGCTACATAAGATATATAGCTGTACTTATGTAAAAGATACATAGCTGTACTTATGTAAAAAGTATCAGAATAATACTAAAATCTTTTCTGTAAAAATCCTCCAAAAATATGATTTAAATATTGGTCAGGACTGAAAAACACTGCTGAATGTGTACAAAAGTCCTGGCTCATAAGCGGAAGACAGCAAGGTGCTTGACATGGCATAGGTGATTCCGAGACCTATTGCTACCCATCTCTACGCACCTATCCCTTCCCTTTCCTCAAAACCAGACTCCTGGACAGCACTCCTGAGAGTTCTCTGAACACGCGTGCGCTCTCAAGCTCTGATCTGTAATGACAGCACCTCAGGAAACCCCTTGAAAGCCCAGAGTTACTTGCCACCCTTCCATGCCTCCGCCCTCCTGAGCCCCCACCCCCGCCCCCAATTACTGTCAAAGCTTAGAAGTAGCTCACTTGTGAGCCCTGCCCCTCAAGGACAAATGCTCTCCTGGAAGGCGGAAAACGTAATTAAGCGAGTCAGGGAGGGCATCTAGGTCCAGCAAACATGGCTTTGTGAAGAAGGATTTTGACTGGGCAGAGAGCAAAGGGAGGGGCTAAAAGAACAGAGAGCAAAGCAGCGGGGAGCGACGCTAGAGTTCAGAAAATGGGTCTGCAAGCTCGGTTGTGGACTACGTGTGCATAATGAGAGTGCGCAAGGAATGTGAAAGGCCAAGGGACCCAGGGGCTTTCTCTGCAGAAGAAAGCTGCTCAAAGGACAAACGCAACGCAGTTTTCAACCCACCCCTCAGCAGGTTAATTACTCTTTTAGTGTGGAGATAGATAGGTAGATGAGATAGACAGATAATAGGTAGACAGACAGACAGTCACCTGACTGATACTTCTTTCAGAGCATTTAGCATATGACCCTGTGGTCACTTACTGACACGATACCCCTCCCACCCCTCATGGTCTCTGCAGATGAGGGGCTATGCTTACCCAGCTTTATGTCAGAGAGTACAGAGCTCCAGACCGCAGAGCTTAAGCTCAACAGATGAAGAAAGAGGACAGGCAGGCTGGGGCGAGGGGTACAGAGGGAGACAGGGCTTGCAGAAATCGCTCCATCTTCTGCTTGGCTGCTTGGTGACCATTTTGACCACAGCTATTCTGACTGACATCTTGAAATGCATTCTCACTAACGTTCAGACCAACTCTGAAGTTGTGTCTGGTTTTTGCAAGCCGAAAACCTAAATTCTTGACACTGCAGTTGGCATTTAGGCAAAGCCTTCTGTAAAATTTTTAACACGTAAAAGACTTTTACTGTTCCATCGAGCTGAAGATCACACATAATGATTTTTGAATACTGAGGGATTTGAAATAACTCCACAGAGTTGTGGACAGAGAAGTGCCCGCTCCTGATAATTCAGCGAGGAAAGCACTGATCAACAAAGCTTTTCGGCTGAACCTAGAGCACAAGGATTATCTTTTGAAGATTCACACCAGCGCTTTTTAAAAAACCTAAATAGAGCCAGGACAGCAATCACCAGATGCGACTATCATGGAAAGATTAGCCCAGGCTGCACCAGGTGAGTCTCCACTGAGATTGTAGTGGGGGGAAAAAAAGGAAGTCACCCTGAAAAGACAGTCTCACTGAATGGCATGTGGCCTTTAAAATGACCAACTCTTGGGGACAAAACAAGTCTAAAGAACTGACTCAGCAAACAAAGGACAGAACTTACATTTCAGGTCAGGCTTTCAGCAGACACTTCCAAACAGGGTGCCTCTGAACTGCCCACGTTTGCTTCTCTAAATAAAAAGCAGTGGAAGAGCAGATAACAAGGAATCACCGTCCCGGAGCATGAGGTGGCAGGTGCAGACTTCGTGGAGTTCCAACTCTTGGCAGGCCGGACACTTGGGCCACTGCTTGCCCGGCCATGGAGCCAGCGCTGCAGTCCATGTTTGCACCCATGGTAGCAAACAGAAGGTGGGCGTCGCAAAGAACTGGCAAGTCGGACTTTTCCTGAATTGAGGCAGCAGATGAAACGTGCAACTAGGGGGGCCCGGCGGGATGGTTCAGGGGTCTAAAGTGCCTGCTTGGGGAAGCTTGGGCAGCTTCAGGGACCGCGGTTCAATCCCCGGCACCACATGCTGCGCCAGCCCTGCCCTTGGGGTGGGCTGAGCCGGCCATAAAAATGAGTGAATAAACAAACAAAGGTTCTGAAACAAGAAAAAAATAATAATAATAAAAATTCAAAAAAATTAAAAAAAAAAAAAAAGAAAACATGCAACTAGGGATGCACTCCCAGCACTGAGATGACCAGTGCTGGACAATGCCCTGGAGAATATGGAAAACAAGAGGAATGGCCACTAACAGATAACGGACAATTGGCAACTGCAAATGCAAAAATAGGAGAGGAGCATTTACCTGATGAGTGTGAGCTGTTTTCAGTAATTTTCAAACTCTAAGATAAGGAGATCAAGTGTACTACAAGAATTATAGGGCTGAGGACGTAGCTCAGCAGCCTAAGCACCTGCCTGGCAAGCACAGGGACCAGGGTTCAAATCCAGTACTGCATGTTATGCTGGCCACCAAAACTGGGCATGGTGGTGCACACCCGTAATCCCATCTCTGGGGAAGCCGAGACAAGAGGATCACTATGAGTCCACGATGCATACCGAGACTCTGTACCAAATAAACGAAGAAATAAATAACCCAAAAAAGGCAAAGAATTATAAGATCCTTGCCGTAAGGCCTCTACCTCACCCAGTTTACTTGTGCATTGTCTTAGTTATGTATTACTCATTGCTGGGACAAATACCCAACGCTCAAAATGAAGGAAGGAAAGGTTTATCTAGCTCACAGTTTGTGGAGGTTTCAGTTCATACTCCACTAGCTCCAAAGCGGCAGGAAACGATGAAGAGCAAAGGAGGAGCAGGAGCGGTGACATCCATCAAGCCTCTCTCTTCCAAAATCTGTGCCGGCGCACAGCTCCTCCAAAGACGAGGACTTTTCCAAGGAAGCAGAGCAGGGCTGGGCCAGGCTGGGCTGATCCCGCAAAGTCTTCCTCAACTCCTTTTATACACTTCTTGTGCTGAGTCACTCTGGGGTGGCCCATCTGGCCCTAGAGTGGAACCAATCACATCCCAGGACAGGCCGTCCACATCCTGCAGGATGGGGCCCCCACAGCAGGGAACCAGCCCAGCCCAGCCAGCCAAGCTTCCTCCAGTTGACACAATGTATCAACTACCACACTATGCACTTATTAACTGAACTTACTCAAATTCTCATTTGATTCTTTGGTTTCTTAGCTAGATTTTCATTCCTTTCATCATGTCAATTTATAACAGTGCCATTTTAAGTCACTCCTCAACTAGTCCACATCATTTGCCATAAAGATCACCACACCTGATACAAGAAACATATTTCATACAACCCGAGAATCAGCAATCTATTCATTTATGTTCTAGAAAGGTATCATTATTATCTATTCGGGAGTCCTGCACCCATCTGAATACTTGAGGCTCTACGCTGTAAGCACTCTGTTTTTTTTTTTTTTTTTTTTGGGGGGGGGG
>PVJA010004558.1:0-85136 GCA_004027025.1 Myocastor coypus
GCAGAGGCAGGGCAGAGGGGCGCAGGGGCTTACCCGCGGCGGGTGCCCAGGCTCAGCTCCCAGCGGTGGGCACAATATTGTATTTTTAATTAAAGAAACGCCAAGTCAGTGAGATCTCATACTATCAGACTTACACATGAAAACAACGGCAAAGACTGTGGTAGAGAGATGTAGAGTAATGGTAGAGCTGGATGAATAAGACAGAAACTGTGTTGACAACACCAAGGTACTTATCCAGTTCTTAAAAATACATACACCCATCAGCCTGGTCAGTTATTTGACAGTGACACAAAAATATATGTAT
Organism: Myocastor coypus; assembly: GCA_004027025.1. Taxonomy (NCBI): domain Eukaryota; kingdom Metazoa; phylum Chordata; class Mammalia; order Rodentia; family Myocastoridae; genus Myocastor; species Myocastor coypus. The sequence continues at coordinate 305 of PVJA010004558.1, forward strand.
CAGGATACCCAGCTGCACCACTGTTCAGTGTGGTGAAAAAAATAGAAAGAAAAAAATAATAATCTTCAGTGAGGACAGATTTAAAAATGTATGATTGAGCTGAACAATGAAATGCTATGTGGCTGATGGAAAGAATAACCCATCAACACAAGAAGATGACAAGGAGTGAGTGACAGAGCAAGACTCTGAGCAGCACGACACACAGCAAAGTGCCACTCTGCAGTGAGACGGATCCTCTTGCTAGAAACAGACAGAACTGCTAAATAATCTTTAACAACGAAACCCAGCTAGTACATAGCAGGACTCTAAGGCCAGAGACATCCACATGCCCTGCCTGTTTCCAGAAATGAAAAGAAGTCCACATTAATTAAAAACTTCAGATAATGGCACCACCCAAGGGAATTTCAGACCTGGATGCAGGTCACACCGTTTTATGGCTAAGTTCTATTTATGTGTGTTGTTATTGCTGGGTTTCTGTAATGTCCCTGTGGGGTAAGAGGGTGTAATGAGAAGGCCGTACAAGGCCAACCCACAGCTGGAGCTAGAATTATTTTGGAGTTCTGGTCCTGGAAAGTCAATCATGCTGTTAGGTACCAACAACACTTTAATCACTGACTCAACAAAATGAAAAGATCACCTATGTTGGAGGGGCTAAGAATAATCCAAATTAAACTCTCCATCAAGTATGAAAATAGAAAGTTATAGTTAAAGAACAAGGGCCATAGTATAGTTCAGTGGACTAAGTGCTTGCTTAGGGAAGTACAGGGGCCAGGGTTCAGTTCCAGTCCCTGCCTGCTGGGCCTGCTCCACTCTCGAGTGCGGTGAGCTGGCGATGGAGTCCAGGCGCGGTGGTGTGTGCCTATAATCCCAGCACTTAGGAGGCAGGAAACAGGAGGATCGCTATGAGTCTGAGCTGTGTAGTGAGACCCTGTACAAAAAAAAAAAAAAAAGACAGAAAAACACAAATTGATTCTAACTGAAATCCCTGAAAACACAGGAGTAAACCCAAATAACTCAGTTGAACCATCTATAATTCAGAACTCATATTTAAAAAATACTCCCAATTAAAAAAAATGAGCTCACTATAAAACAAAATGGCAGGGGGGCTAATTGTTAACAAGGCAAATCCTCTACTCATAACCCCAGGAGCAGGAGGTAACAGTATAAAAAAAGTTTTAAGTTTACCACAAAAATAAAAGAAGAACTAGAAGACATAAAGAATAGAACACTTAGGAAAAAGAGTTGATGTGTTTGAACAAAACCTATAGCGTAGAAAGGCAATATGTAGCAAACTACGAGAGAAGGCTACAGAGCAATCCGTGCTAGGTGGAAGAACTGCTCTCAAAGACAGTGCTGAAGGGGCTGGGGAGATAGCTCCGAGGCACAAGTGCCTGCTGGGCAAGTGCAAGGTCGTGAGTTCGACCCCTGGTCCCACAAAAAAAAAAAAAAAAAAAAAAAAAAAAAAAAAAAAAAAAAAAAAAAAAAAAAAAAAAAAAAAAAAAAAAAAGACAGCGCTGAAGCAGCTGAGAACTGGAATGTAAGAGTGGATGAAATCCAAAGGCCCAGATTGCGCACCTACAACGAGCAGGCGACACAACAGACAGAGCAGGAGAGAGATCTACTGTTAATTCAAAAAGGTAGAAGCTATAGATCATCACAGCTGGCCAGAAAAATAAAAAAATATTCAAAGTGATAAAGTACAGAAAGTCTTGAGAGAAATTTGTAGATATGTAGCAACTACCAAGGGCAAAATAAGATAGAACTCTTCAAAATCATTAGAAAAACATGGAAGTTTAAAATACAAAAGAACACTGAGGCAGGGAACAGAGTTCCGAAAAGGACAGGCAGGATGAGAGCTGAACCCTGAGGAGATACGACCATCAGCCACTGCAGACCTCACGGGACTACCAGTCAACAGGAGAGAAAAGAGAGATATTTTCAGACAACACAAGACTGAGTTTATCCTCACCAGGGCTCAATGAGATGAAAACTAAATGACAAATGGTTAGAAGAAAATTGAACCATGAAAAGAAAAAAAGGGTGAGAAAATGCAACCAAATGACTGAATCACAGTAAGAATCTGCCTATAAAATACAAAAGCTCAGGTGACGACTGAAGGAAAATAAAAGCAAGAGGAGTAAAGAGTCAAATTAAGTTATTGCAAAGCCTTTGTGTTATTTACAGGAAACGTAGCACTATGTGGCAAGTTCAGATAGCTTAGATAAAACTGGAACTAAATATTTAAGGATAACTGACTAAAGTATATTATTTCTAGAATAGTAAAATATATAACTTTCAAAGCAGCAGAAGGGAAAAAATGCACGCCTGTGAAAAGGCAGCTGAAGCAATATGCCAACATATAAAAATCCCAGTGAAAACAGAACAAAAAATATGATGGAAAACATAAGTTCCAACGTATCCAACCTCCCTGGTGACCTAGTAGTTAGGATTCGGGGCTCTCAAATTTATCTATCTTCATAATTAAGCACAAAGGATTGAATTTTACCACTGAAAAGCTACACATTTTCAGAATGGATTAAATAAAAAAGCACAAATGATATGAAGAGATAGGTAAAAACTGAAATAGCAATATCAAGGTCGTATGAAATAGACTCTAAAGAAAAACAGGTATTATTAAGGATGCAAGGGGCCATTAAATAATGACAAATGGAGTGATTTACCGTTAGAATAGAATAACCCCAGAACTGTGTCTATGCAAAAACACGAGTTCAAAATACATAAAGCAAAATAGCACCAAGTTGATGGGTCCTCGTGGGGCTGTAAATTCATATCTGTAATTAGGAGTAAACGGAAAGGTGTCCTTAATCTATAATTCTACTTTCAAGTGTAAGTTCCAGAGCAATCTTACATGGAGGTACAAGGAGATTTGAAATGCACTGCAGTCTAATTTTTAATATGGAAAAATTAAAAATAAATTAATTGTCCACCAGTAGGGACAAATGATATCATTGTCATCTAAAACTATAAAACATTGAAAATAATCCGCTGGAGATTGAGATCTTTCTGGTTGAATTCTCCAATGCAATACTTAATGAGCAAATGGACAAAGAACCTGTGAAATATCATTCACATAAATTGTACAATATACAGGGCCATTTGCTAGATAAGCATACACACAAGTACATAATATAAGACTGAAGGTGGCAGTCTTATCTAAGGAGGGGCCGAGGGATGTGGGAAGTGGTGGGGAGGCCCCAGTGCCTTTGGCACCTGTTATGTTTTTCTGCAGATTATATCTTTTGCAAATGGGAAGGCACTCAAGTTCCGGAGGTAGGGAACATGAAAGAAATGGAGGCATGCTGTGTACACAGACAGCTTCCCACAAGGAGGGTAGCAGCCATTACGTACTGCAAGAATATATTAACAGCAATCAAAATTATAAAACTTTTAAAAGTATTTTTATAAGACTAAATGGTAGATTAAGTCTAAGTTATGAATCTATAGCTATTTCCAAGACAAGACTGAGTTTATACTCACAAGTTTATACTCTTGATTTTTTTTGTACATGGAAGGATTTAACTATTAAACATAAAACATGACATCAAAAATCATATAGTAATCCCATTTGTGATAAGACACTATAAAAAGCACAATTTACCCTTAGAATATGATATCAGACATGTAAATAAATGTGTACATATATTTCTAAAACATGCACTTTTGTGTTTTCTAATCAAAAAGTCTATGCCCGAAATATGAATAATCAGTATGGATAAAGAAAGAAATGATTGATTTGTATTTACTTCATCTTGTCTAAATTATTTGATTTTGTTTTTCCTAAAGCATCTTTCAAGAAGACCAATTCACTAACAACAGAAGCCAACTCTCTTCTTTCCTCTTGAGAATTTTATTTTTATGACATTTATCCCACAAATTTCAAGTATGCTTAGTTTAAAAAGGCTTAGCTGAAATCTAAAACAAGTCTTCAGAAATTTTTCAAAGCTCTAACAAAAATATCAACAAACAAAAATACATAAGCAAACAACTGTTGGAAAATATTTCTCCTAAGTCTTTTATCTCTTGGGTTATCCTCAACATTTGGAGAATATCTGCTTGCAAGAAATCACTGGCCTTGTGTCCAGATAGACTGGAAATATTAATTTAATAAACAGAAGGTGTGTGAGTAAAGAAATGTTTAAAAAGCTTCAGCTGATTCGCTTAAGCTGGTGCTCTGGCTCACAGCTAAAGAATATCTAATCCCTCTCGGTGACTCTGAAACCAAACGTTCCTTCCCGTTACTCTCATATTTACTTCAGAGAGAGCGAGACTACTGAGCTCACACCATTAAAGACACCACTGGATATACATGCCGGTTTCTGAATTGCCATCACAAAATGACTGTCTTAAATGAACAAAGTGCTCCCATCTCAGTACACTCAACTGCCCTTCAGTGGAACACTTATCTCAAATTCAATCAGACTTCATAGAGCCTGAGTTCCCTTTCCAGCTACATTTCAGTCTGATCCAGTGTGGCTAGGGTAAGCCTGGGGTGCCATCATTATAGGAAAAAAATTTCTCTGTAAGACCAGTAGTTCTAAAAGGAATTAGTATAAAGAAAAATTTAGTTTTTTCACATTTTGCTTATTTAAAAAAACAAAACAAAACAAAACAAGACAAACAAACAAAAAAAACACTTCCTGATATCAGGTTTAGAGTTGTTTGTAAAAAGAAAAGAAACAATTATTTAAGTATTGAAGATTCTCAGCCAGGACCTGAAATACTTTTAGGATTACTTTCAATCAACTGAGTTGTTTATATAATGATTCCCTCTGAAAACCAATTTGTGAGAGCTGTTCTTCCTGGGTGTGCCTTCACAGATCTGCTATTAATGTTTCAGATCATATAACGGAACAGACTGTCCATTGCTGGTGATTAGAATTGCTTTTGCATAGCCTCTCAATTGCAGATTGATTCTGACACTTTTTCAGCAGGCTGGCATTTCAACTAAGGGCTCTGTCCATTTAGGGAAAGGAAAACATGCGACAGTGACACCTTCTCAGGTAGCCTCATCTTGCTGCAAGAACTAGGACCGATCCAACCAGCATAACTCTTGCTTATCAAAAATTTTGAGTAGAACAAAGAGGCAGAGCTGAATTTTTCCCAATCCCATATGCTGAAAGAAACTATGAAGATAAATATTCATTATACCTAGTACTTATGTCTCAAGTACTTGCAATGTTTAAGACATCGTGATGTTGTGAAAATAATGGAAGGCAAAGAGCAAGGACCAGGATCTAGGTGGCTACAACACTGGCCAGCTGGGTGGCTTTCGGAGGCCACTGCACTATTCGAGACCTTAATTTCCACAGTGCAGAAGTAAAGGCAACAGACAACGCGAGCTTTCTAATCCAGACTGTTAAACAAACTTGGAGTCCTATGATTCACTAAAGAGCCTTGAGACCTTTCCAAGAAGGTAGGGAAATCATTACCTCGTATCACATCCTCTATTCCGGAAAAAGAGCTTCTAATATTCATGACTGCTAGAAGCTTCAGAACATAAACGCTACCTTCACTTCAATGCTTCGCCTCTACCTTCTGACACCTTAACAAATGTATATGAGATACCAAAAAAATAAATTAGCAAGGGTGCTGTCAGCCAGACATGGAGAGAAAAGGAGAATCCCTGCCAAACTCTTTCCTCCCACATACCAAGAAACTGGTAATTGGAAGTAGGAGGGATCCCCCACTCCCAGAGCAGACTGTGCAGAGGCGGGCACCCCTGCCAATACCCCAGCCTCTGCTAGAGCAGGAGCAGCATGGGGAGCAAAGAAAGCTCTTCTGTCCCTGCTACGCCGTGTATCTGCAGGGATGCATTCCAGGTCCTGGCAGGGATCTGCTGGAAGAAGCACGCATTCCCTTCTGTGGGAGTGCAAGGGAATTTCAATATGACAGTTGTAAAGCAGCACAAATCATGTCAAGCCCTGCTCAGGGTTCCTTCCAGCTTACCAGTTCTTCATTTCTCCCTAGGCAATCTCCGTGTGCTAGTTGCTTTGATAAAGGATATAGTCCAGATTCAAACCTTTGAGGGTTGCTGAAAGACCTCTGAGAAAAGGACAAAGACTGACTTCAAACTTTAATAATTAAATCCCAAGTCCAGTCTACTGAATGACTAACTACAAACAGGGAGGGGCTTTGTGGCTACTGCACCGCACCAGCAGAGCCGTCTACCCTGGAGGAGTGAAAGCTCATTCATCATCATTCTAAACTAGCCATGAGAATACAGAGCTACATGGATCGGTATGGTTCATACAGGAAGAGAAACTCTTCCTCAGAAGGTGCGATGAGATTCCAATACCTAAAGTGTGGTTGGAGTTGTTTCCAATGTAATTTTGCAAAGCACACACTTGTACAACATAGAATATTTCCCTTGACAAAAGAGAGTGGGGTTCCTTCGAAAAAACTATGGTTCAAAATGGCTGGTGAGGTAGACTGATGACGTTCTGGTCATCACTTCAGTGCTGAGAAAACCATTTACTGTTTCTTTGCTTTCCATGGTAGGTCTGAAAAATAATCTTCCTGAAAAAGGGTCCTTGAGATCATCGTTCCTTGGGTGAAAACCAGTCAAAATGCTAGGCTTATGTTGAAAATGACAAAACACTGGCTCCTTCTAGAGCAGAGGCACCGTGATCTCAAAGCAGCCTAGCCTGTGGAAGCTGATCCTTGGTCAGGGTTGATCCGGGTTGATCAGGGTCGGTCAGGGGCAGCAAGTGATGGCGTGTTGACACCCGTGGTCTTGAGAGTGATGCAAGGCCCTGCCGAGGGCACAGCCTTCGCTGATGTCGGGGCCAGTCCTTCACAGCCCACCAGCAACGGCCTGGCTCCATCTGTGGAACAATAATTCAACCCAACTGCACTCATGCTAGGCACGGAGCTTTTTAAATGACCTTGTGCTGTTAGATTAGATCCTCTCCATCGTTGGGTATTTCTCCCTCAAGGGATCAAATTCCTCAAAGTCAAGGATAATAAAAGAGGACCCTACTCACCCTTCTCTTCCTGCCCTTATCACCTGTTACAGAGGGCCTCTCTGCATCCCAGATTGGAGCTAGCTTGCTATCTCCTTATCTCCTGGTTCCATCCTCTAGGGGCGTTTGTATGATTTCCTCACTTGTCATTTTGCTGGTTAATTCCATCAACGTACTCTGAGTCTAATTTGTCTGACTCAGTCTTACAGAATCCTAGATTTATTCAACTATGAAGTTATTAACCACAAATACACACTAAGAAATATGCTTCTCATGATGAAACTCGAAGTGAGTGAGAAGCCAAATGCATGTGATGTCAACTACTCCCAATTTAGTTAGGGGTACAATTAAAAAAAAAAAACAATAAGCTATGCATGCTACATGATAGGACATACATAGTGCAGCCAGGTGTTGGGAGTGTGTGCTGTGACACCAGCCATCTCGAAGCCTTTGGCAGGAGAATCACAAGGGTGAGGCGAACTTGGGCAAGACAGTGACTTAGTGAGATCTTGTCACAAAATTAAAAAATATAAAAAGGGCTGAGGATGTAGCTCAGCATGCAGGTAAGTTCTATCCCAGAAAGAGAGAGAGAGACAGAGACAGAGAGAGACAGAGAGAGAGAGAGAGAGAGAGAGAGAGAGAGAGAGAGAGAGAGACCCCTTATAAGATGTTAAACATGGCAAGAGGGCAGGTAGAGGAGCAATGACCTCTGTCAAGTGTGGGCCAAGGTGTTGCTTCTAAGAAGCAGAGGTGGAGGGCCTCTGCCTAAGATGAGTGGATGTCAGCTCCACAAAGAGAGAGGAAACAAAAGAAGGAGCTACCTGCTCAATGCACAGAGCCATGAGCAGCCTGTCAGGTTGACACTGAACGCTAAAGAATGTCAGGACACTGGGTGAGGAGACCTGAAAGGTAAGCAGGTCACAGGTCATGAAGGGCAAGGCCCAGCAAGCTTACAAGGTTGAGCTTCATTAGGAAACCTACATGAGACACCAGTGATCTTTCTGCCCAGGCAGCCAGACAGTGGGTAGACGGGAGGCGAGACTGGAGGCGGGAAAGCTGATGTAATACTCTGGGCAAGAAAAGATGAAGGCCTGCCTGAAGCCACGGCTTGCGACAGGTAAGGATGGCGCTCTGAAGTGGCAGACAGGATAGCAGAAGCACAGGGACTCTCGGGTGGGGAGAGAAGGATGGGGAGGGTGGCTAAGAAGTGGCTCTTGGGGATCTGCTTAAGGCACAGCTTTAGATAACAATGGCCCCTGCCACTCATTACACAGGCCAGACACTGTTTTCTGAATGATTTGGATGTATTATCTGAAGTAAGCCATTTACATGGAGGCTGGTACCCATCTGACAGAGAGAAATAAAACAAGGAGGACACATCATCAACACAAGGTCACCGAGTAATTCATCGCACAGCAAAATTCCAACTCCAGAGGTCCTGTACCATTGCCCTGATTAAGAATCCAAAACAAGTTTAAAGGGAACAAGAAGGTAAAATGGTGAGTTTTGTTCTATCCACCCTGGGTCTCTTTCTGTAAAAAAGAGATCTGCAGAAACATGAGGGCTAGAACAGGATGCTGGGATTAACAGGGAAGGTGCCAGCTCGAGGGGTGTGTGGAGACCTTCCGGGTGTAGGCGGTCATTGGAGGAAGTCTTCACATGGAAGGGTTTATAGGATTTACAAGTAGAGGAGAGGAGAGGCACCCTAACTCCTGCCCTGCCTGAAGCCTGCGTTGCAGGCACCTAGTTCCAGATTCCCTTTTACTGCGAATGAATGCAATGCATAATGCTGTCATGGATGGACAGGGTGGAGCACAAGATCTGAGAAGAGAGAGGTGGCATTAATAGCTTCCACCAACAGACCCCGGGTTATGGTTAATCTTTATCCTCTTAGCCCAGAAGAGAACAAAAATCCACTAGCCATAATGGGCCAACATGATTAGTGGCCACTTGTCAAGAGGACCCCCCTTTCCTTCCTTCCACACTGATTCCACATCCATGGGAGTGGAAGCTCCAGCTGCAACGCTGAGGCAGACACAGGGGGCGCAAGCCCATGCCCCCAAAGGTCACTAGACAATGTCTGGAGCCACTCTTTACTGCTGTAACTTGGGGTGGGGCACATAGGAGACGGAGGCACAAGTAGAACTTGACACCCTGCAATGCATGGAGCAAACCCCCACCCCAAAGAAGCATGGGGGTCAATTATTTACAGGGTGGAAGTGGGGAGCCCCCCTGTAGTGAAGCAGCTGGCAAAGGCCATAGCAGAAACCACTGTGCTGCTGGAAGCTCTGGGTGCCTCCCAAACAACAGCACCGAAGCCATCGCCAGGCTGGGGGGTGCGTAGCTGGTTTTAGCTGACATCTGCCCATGGCTGTCCAGTAGATTTTCATGGTCCCGATCCATTACTAGTATTCATAAATGTTAGCAGAAGTGATACACTCCCTTCTGTGTTGGTGGAAGAAAAACATTTAGGCAAAAAAGGGCAAGCTTTGTACCTTAAAGTGTGTAAAGAACCCTAATCTTGTCAAGCTTTTTACCCATTTATTTTATTCTCAGTTATGCTGTAAAACAAGCAGTGCTGGTATCACTTTGCAAAGTCAGTAGTGGTTCTTTGAAATTAGGCAGCAACTTCAGACTGTGCCGAGTTGCTCAGTTCCCAGGTCACCCTCCCACTCCTCCTGCTTGTCCAACAGAAAGGAGGTCACTGGAGGTCATGGTCTATGGTGCGCCCTACGGTACTTTGGTCAGTTGAGCAAAATGGGTCACGTTCAAATGTTTACAGTTGCAGTCACAGAACCTCAGAATGCCTCCTCGTTCTGCCTGATGGCCAGAGCTCAAAGATGGTATTCAGACCACTGAAGGAGGGCCAGGGAGATAGCTCAGCGGCTTAAGCACCTGCCCGCCAAGTGCAAGGTCCTGAGTTTGATTTTTAAAAAATAATTGAAAAATAAATAGTTGTATCATATATATGCTATCGATCAGACCTTGAGAGTTTTTTTTTTTAATCAAAGAAGACTTAAGTCACTGTCAAAAGTAGTTAGAAGCTGTGACACATTTCATTTTTTTAAATAACTTTTTAAAAACTGAGAAAGCATTCACAGTAATTTCCACTTAACCAAAAAAGTTAAGGAACCAAAATACTAAATTCTGGCTATTCTTGACAAATAGGTAACCAACATACACACAAGAGAACTTCTATTAGTAACTCTTATGTGTCTATATGAACAATTTGTACATAGCTAAGCCTTCATATATGTACTAACAGCAAACTGGATGGAGATTCTAGAACTCTCTTGAAGCAATGGAAGCTCATGTAATGAAATGATGCTGCGAAATCTTGAATTAAGTCTCTTATTTAGCATAACTCACTATGAAATTGCATGAGACATTCTAAAATTTCTGAGACAACCTGAAGTTCATGAAACTTCCCAGGATCAACTGTTGGATATTAAAATTTGGCCTGTGATCTCCTGTACCAGTAGTCGTTTCTCAAAATTCTAGAGAGCTCAGTCATTATTTTCCCCCCTCCAGAATTCTTTGTCAGAGGATCCCAGGCTCCAACTTAACTTTATGCATCACTTCTAAGATTATAGCACCTCTTTGTCGCAAATTGTTGACCATATATGATGATGGAGCTGCAGGCTGGGGAAAGGCACAATCTAATGCCAAGCCAGTAATAGTTGTGGTGAGAGGCCCCTTAACTGAGCTCACGTTCTTTCATTTTTCTAGAATATTGTGCATGATGCCTCTACAAATCACTGTGACCTCGCACAGTGCAGTGAGGATCACGAAAGTATTAAAAGCTTAGCAATGTTTTGGGGACACATCGACGTCAAGTAGCCATTTTCCTTCACTGAAAGTCGCCTCTCAAGCTCTACACTACTTGGTTCATGCAGCCCTTGATATTGAAAAGGCCACCTTCCAGCTCCGTCATATACACAGCAGAGCTGCACCTAGGAACCCAAGCTGTAGCCCAGCTCTCCTTCAATTTTTTGCTGGTCACAACCAACTTTCACCTAGTGAAAGTCTCTACTTTGATTGTTACCCTGACCATGGCCTTCAAAGCCCTCCCCAAAACTCTATTCTTGATGTTCCAGTTGGCACATGTCAAGGGCTGCGGACCAGCAGAGTCCTACCTGGTTCCTACCCCACTCACAGCCTGGTTCTCTTCCCACTGACAGCCTGCCATGTGTCCAAGTACCAATTTCAAATCTTTGTTGCTCTTCATTTCTAAAATCAAGAGAGTCCATTAGAAGATCTTCAGGTCTATTCAAACTCAATATTTATTAAGAGATAATGAAAATACCATGTCCTTCTCTAAAGCTAATAAAGCTAACACTATAATGGAATGTAATTATTTTCATATTATGTTATATTCCATAAAAATAATAATTATTTTGATATTTTTATATATACTATATATTTTTCATATTATTATTTTATATTATTAAATAATGTAATTATTTTCATATTATTTTACATTCCATAAAAGTTAATTTTATTTCATGTGATAAATCATTTCTCAAAAATAGCAAAGAATTTTTTTCTTTGTTTGGCTTTATTTGGCTTCTTCTTAAATATAACTGGGTATGGTAGTGCTCCTGTAATCCCAGCACTTGGGAGACTGAAGTGGGAGGATCAGTGTGAGCTCAAGACCAGCCTGGGCTACAAAAGCGAGCTCAAGGCCAGCCTGAACTGCACAGCGAGACCCTGTCTCAAACAAACAAACTTGTGCATAAATGATTATAACATAGTGATGTGACATGAGTTAAATGTAATTCTAACATGTTTGCAATGACTGAAATAATTTATACAAAATGGAAAAATTATATTTCAGTAAGTAGATATTCATGTTTTCCAATTTCAATCTCAACTATTGGCCTGTGATTTAAAGTTTATAATTAAGCATATGTTTTTATGTTTTGTGATTACTTTAAAAACCAAATACACAGTTATAAATATGCACTAATAGTCAATAGTTCAAGTGGCAAGATAGAGAAAGCCTTATCTTCAAATTCGTATTTCATCAACAGAAACAGAATTTATTAAGCCATGACTTGTTGTATCTTAAGGATAGATCTCCTGTTCTTTAAGGACACACATAACACATTTCATGACAATACAACCTGGGGGTTCATCCATTTAGAAAACACTTGTATTGCCAGTACCCCAAAGCTGTAGTGTTAGCATACTGCTTTTCTCCTGGTTTTTTCCACAACGGTGATTTCTGATGTCTGCATTTGAAGGCCATCAATCCAAGCTTTCTCTTACCCACGATATCTCCTAATCCCATTCACATTTTCCAACCTCTGGATCAAGGTTTACTGGATCCCTAAAACCGAAGTCCAATTCTTTTTTGTAGATTACACAAGCAGATGTGCTATTGCCCAAAGGATTTCCACTAGCGCATGATATAATAAAGTCACTGGAGTTTAGCTTTTTTGAGACGGGATCCCTCTGTGTATTCCAGGATGGCCTTGAACACACTATATGGCAAAGGCTGGCCCTGAATTCAGGGCAGTCCTCCTCATTCAGCCTCCCAAATGCTGAGGTTATAGACATGCGCCACCATACCGCACAAGTCAATAGATTTTGAAATGTCACCCTCCCCTCTGTGGTGGCACAGGAATGCTCCATTCAACTTCTCACTATTCTTGATAAAGGCTTTCCACCTGTAAGGGGAAAATAGTTTTGGGAATCAAACTTACCCCAGATGTGCACTTCTCTAAGACACAGGTAAACCACCTATCCCACTCTGTGCTTTTTGCCATCTTCCCAAGGGCAAACAGGATTTCAAAGGCTTCCCGAAGGGCAATGACTCCCGAAGCTAGACAAGGCTCTGAACGTCTCTGGCCAGAAGGTCTCCACCTGAATATTCCCAAGCCTGTGTGCCAAAAAGCTTCACGTGCGACTGTTTCCAGGAAGCACGCATGCCAATATGGAAACACTGATGCTTAGAATTTAGATGGACTCTCAGAGATCTCAGATTATCAAGGGAATCATAAAAGGTCCACCCAGGAGGGGCTCAGCTCCGGGGCTGAATGCTTATTGCAGTGCTGATGGTAGCTCCCAGAGCTAAGACGTTAAGAACGTGTCATGAGATCTTCGGAACTAAATACACTAACTGCATAGGCATAAAGCACAATTTTAGCAAAGCAAATCTTTCAACAGTTTGATTTCCTTTTTTATTCTATTTTTTTCCATATTTATATTCAGAAGATGACTTAAATGATAGAATGGTCTTCCTTGTCTTTCTACCACTGGATGGAACACTGTGATAGAGATAAATCCAGCAACCCAGGGAATAAACAAAGGTAACTTTTTATAATAGTACAAGGAAGACAAAGGAATTTGAAATGAATACTCTCAAGTTTTTTTTTTTAATGGAAGGAAAAAATTATATTAGAAAAGTTTACAAGATGTTTACCTGCCTATTACCAAGTTCACCATGGTCATAGCTTGACAAATAATACTAAAATATCTCATGATACATCTGGGAACCTACTATTCCTTACTGATCAAGGTGATTTCTAGTTATCATAAGAACCCGGACAAACCAGAAGTTGACGGTGTATTTTAAAAACTGTCTCTGATGCAGTCTCCTCAGGAAGGCAGCAGACGGCAGTGGGCTTTGTAGTGAATGGAAGGGACAGAGCACAGAACAGATCCCATCAAGGGTGAGATCCCATTCAAAGAAGGTCCTGGGAGGATGGCAACAACCTTTGGAGGTGAGCCTGCAGTCAGCAGCTCCTCAAATTCTCTGCTATAAACTGTGGGATTAAAGGAAAAGAAACAAACAAACAAATAATCTTTTGGTCCCCACGCTTACATTTTAAGATGACACTTAACAACTTTTGAGTTGTGCATCTCAATAAAAAAAAAAAAAAAGTAAAAAGACAAGGTTTTCTGCCATTCTCCATGCAGGTATAATACCAAGCTGCCATGGTTGTCTGGCATAGCGCAGAACCGCTCAGGAGCTGTGCCCCTCGGTGCTCTGCAGTTTCCACTGAAAGATTTCTACACATACTGGGAGGAAGGAATTTATATGGAAAAATGATTATACCATTGTGTTTTACTTTTATTTTCAATATTTCAATTTTTAACACTTGAATACTATCTTAGTTACTTTTCTCTCATTGCTGAGACAAATACTCAACACCCAAGATGAAGGAAGGAAAGATTTATTCAGCTCAGTTACTGGAGGTTTCAGTCCATATTTAGCTGGTTCCAAGGCTGAGTGGCACAGTCCAGAGGGCAGCAGTTCATGGCAGTGCGACAGCAACAAATGGTGACAGAGGCGACCAACCAACCAGGGCAACAGAGAGCAAGAGACAGAGTCTGTTTCTCTGACTCTCTTATAATACAATCAGGCTGTTACCCCAGGCTGGGGAAGGGGTGCACACTCATAATCCCAGCAATACTCAGATCCATAATCCCAGTGGATCATGCACTAGTCTCAAACTTTATAAGCTACCACCCCATGACTGCATGAGGCTTTGGGGGACACTGAGACACAAACCATAACAAGTACTATTTACATTATGATTAATCAAGTGGAGTTAATGTATGTACATTTCTTCAGAGAAATTTTGTGGTCTTTTAATAAAAATACTGAGCTTAAATGTGATGGGATAAATTTGTTCTCAACATAAAGAATACTTGATATAATTAGTTCAACAGACATTTACGGAATACAAACAATATGCAAGTCACATGCACTTGCATATACAGTCACAGGCACTGTATAAAAATATAAGCTTTGAATAAGAAAAGCAACTGGGGTGGACTTACAAAGCCATGCACTGTCTGTCCAGATTTATATTTATTTATAGTTATTTACACATGTATTGTACTTCCTTATCTATGTGTTTATGTTTACACATATTTATATTTAATATTTTTGTTTACAAGTCCTTCAAAGGTAGGCAGAGTGTATATAAAATATCTTCAGTCAAAGACTGAGGCCCGGCGCATCTTGAGAGTAACCACCAGCACCGAGGGAAGGGTTTCCCTCCGCAGTATCCACTATCGCAGAGAGCAAGCAGGCCACACTCTTAACCTCGCCTCTACTTTTAACACACAGCCTCAAACATCTTGACCCAAAAGCACAGCCTCTAATGGCACCCCAGGGCGACATCTCTGCACTGCCCTCCTCCTCCAGCGCAGAGGACACTGCAGCATCTTGCAGACTTCAGCCTGCAGCTCCCAAGGGCTGCTCTGACCTTCACTCCAGAACATCAGATGCCTTGGCTTCCACCACTTCAAGCACGTTCTTCCCCCTCAAGTGGCTTTGCTTCTGTCTATGCCCACGTTTAGCATTCCATCTAGAATGCAAGCTGCACCCCAGCCTTTGTTTTGACTTCTACCCTAGCCTCAGTTATGAGCACACGAGTCACGCTGTACCACTTAGTTATTAGTGAGCTCACTAAGCTCAATCAAGCTTTATGCATGTCATCAAAATCCTCACATATCTTATCAGTAAAGATATAATAAATTTATAGAACACGGTTTTCTTCACTATCATGGCATACAATGTCTCACATTTCACAAAATGGATCACGAGTATGTTTTAACAATAGCTACCTGAATCAATCTCTACAGAATTTTTTGTTAAGCAAACAAATGTAAAGAATTTTATCCAATATTACTGGCTGAGATCCAAATAAGTTGTACTATTTTTTCTCAACATATATAAGTAAACTATTTCAGATATGAATTATTGTTATAGAAAAAATAGTATTTTTGAAAAGTTCACACTGACAGTCAAAACTTGAAAGTGACTGTGGTAAGTTTAATAGTTTCCTTGTAGTCTCAGGCAGTATTTCAAGAAAATGAAAACCTCCAGTGATTTAAACATGATCCAAATTCCTCCTCCTTGTGGAATTGATCCAAGTTCACCACTATGAAAACTGGATACTGTGATGTGGTTTACTTTTCTCCAGAAAAGAGTAAAAACAGGAAATCCAGGCTTTCTCTTTGGTTTGTTTTTGGAAAATTGATGACTCACAGAGAAGAGGTTCTCCAGGGGACAATCAAGTGCTTTAATATCTTACTTCCTGGACACCAGCCAGGAATTCCAGCAGGACCAAAACAGGTGCAGACCTGGCCTCACCTGGGCAGAACTCTGGTGACACAGGTAGTGGGGGGATGGGCTTCACAACTGAGGCCCTTGTCCTAAAGTCGCTCTTCCCTCAGGTTGTTCCCCAACAGGGTCTGTAGAGTCCCCCACCAGAGATGGACACTGCTGGCTCTGGAGAAGCCACTCACGAGCTCATTTTGTTTCTCATGGGCCTGACTAAGAAATACCTGTAAGTTTCTAAAACTGAGCTGAAGGGTTTATCACAGTATTTTACCAGTCTGAGTTCTACAAGAGGACTTTAGGTAACAATGGACAGCTAGTATAATGTAGTATCCTCTTAAAGACAAAATTAAACACAAAACCAAACTGGTAAGAGCATGGTGAGGGACACTGGCATCAACTGTCTGTCACCTTCACTCTTGACAATAAATACGGAGTCTAAAAACTGCCATAGCTTTTGACCCAGGAACCACCCTTCTTTAGATCTTGCTTAAAGAAATACTCCAATAGAAATATGTAAGATAGAATGCAAATATACATGTAAACTTTGTCATTACAGAAAGCATCAATCTGAAATCTGAAAAAAGATTTCCTCAAAATGCTATTTACAACGTAAATATTCACAAACAACCTGAAGGTCCAATGTTAAAGGAACAGTTAATAAATTATGACATACTCATACTCATATAATCCAATATTATACAGACATTAATAAAGTTAGGCTAGACAAACAAAACAGGCTGCTATCTTAGCTCCAGTAAAAAAGAAAAAAAAAATCTTTAAAAATAAAGAAGAAAATGCCAAAATCTTATGCCTTTGGGTCATAAAATTATCAGTACATTTTCTTCCTGAAGTTTTAGTATTTGATGAATTTTCTACAGTGTTTAATCCAAGTGGGCAGTCTTTGTGGTTATAAACAACACTATCTCTTGAGAAACTCTAATAAGTAACTATGATATTATAAATATTTACATATATATGATCATTGGACCAAGCTGACTTCTGTCCTCAAGTGAGTCAAAGTCTGTCCCTTGCCTACACCAGCACCAGTTTTGACAAAGTACTGACAGTCTCTGGGTCACCCTGCATTTCAAATGAAAATGCTGATTTTCAAAAGGAAAATATTTGCTTTTCAGCACCTCTGTGGTTAGCTCACTATTTACAAAAGAGCTGGTGTTATTTTTGTTTTGTTAATCTACAATATTCTTTTCATATCTCTACTAGCTTTATTCACTGTATTATAATTGTTCCTTTACAGCTGGCTGCCTTATTACATTATCACTTGATCCCCAGACTCAAAAATCTCATAATCCAATGGAAACAAAAACATGACCATTGCCTGACCTCTGGCTCGGCCAGGCATCCCCACAACTGGCTACTGTGACACCTGCCTTTTTATCAATAACAGCGTTGGCCCTTCAGGTCCTGTTGCCTTCCAATATGCTTTACCAAGATACAGAATCACAGAATTATGCCTGTCTTAATCCAGAGAAAGCCCTGTTCCGAACCCCTGAACATGAGGCCAAGTCCTACCGGGAAGGTCTCTCTACCTGAGATGCCCTACATCTCTCTACGGTGTACATCTTCTGTCCGCGCAAACAGTGCATTCACCCACAGGTGAGCTCCAGGGTTCCTCAGCAGGAAGACACGGACAGGTCCTTAGACCTGCTTGAAATTCCTCCTCCTTCTCTTTGCACATGCACAGTCATCAGAACTCACTTCTCCAAGCGCCACTCCTGGTTGGCTTTGGGCAGTTTTAGATGGGTCCACTCCTTTCTGGGGCCATAACAAGTTCAAAAATCACGTCACAGCCAGGATTGTGCTTTGCTTGCTCTCTGAGAGAGTTTCAGCCCTAAAACCACAGTATCCTATTGTGTTGGTTTAGGAGTTTCATGCATCGCTGTCTCACTTCACCAAGTAGGCTATGATATTCTCACAAATGTCTATTTTCATCCACCTTTTACTTATCTCTCACGCACACATACAGATGTTGCACACACAACTAGTCGCACCACTTGTAGACACAAACTGTCCTTTACTTGTTGAGGAATGATATGATGCCATCCGTACTCTGTCAGTAAATCTGTGCCGATCTTTCTAACAAGCGCGTGTGCCACATACCTACCTCATTGGGCATGTGCTGGCTTACTCTCTCCTCCTTCTCCCTGTGCTCGCTCTGTATCTTTACTCTTCTCATTTCATAGGGTAAGGCATCTATATGTAAAGAGGTAACTTCAGGCCATGGCCGTTGGCAGAGGTCCCTTCTCTTTAATGGAAATCAGCAACTAAAATTAAGCTTCGCAAACATCTGACTTGCTGACGTATGTATCCTGTGTTAACAACAGAGATCCTTGAATTAAGGAGTAAAACCTACTAGATTATTAAAATTTCAGCCTACGCTGAATACAATCCTGCTGAACTCTCTTCAGTCTGCTCTGACTTCCCACTTGAACATCTTAAAAGTGACCTCACCAAATGCCTCCATTGACTCCCCTGTTTGTATCCCTCTCAGACTTGAAATTGGCCTGCCCTGCTAGGACCAGGGCGACTTCCTAAAGCTCCAGAATAAACTGTGGACTAGGACAGACCTGGTGCCCCTGCCAGCTCCTTTACGTTCCACTCTGACATGAAGAGCTCAGTCATAGAAATGGAACCTCTCCAAACTTCCATTTCCTGCTCAGAAAGTGGGGTGGTGTGGGATATTTACCCACCCAGCACTGCGGTAAAGATTTTGGGAGACTGTGTATCTAAGGCACATAAGCAGATGCTCTACAGATTTCAGCTCTTCTTTCCCTCATAGCGCCTGACAACTAAGAGAACGCTCTCTTCCTCTGAGGAGCTGCTTGTACTGTATTCCTATTGACTTGCACCAGGATGAGTATTTAAAGCCAGAGCAGATGGTAGAGTTCTAGGTCTCCGATCAATAACCCGATCCCCTTTGTTCTATTGATCTGCCCACCTGTTCAGCTTCCTGATTCTACTTCCATCTCCTTTCCTTACCATCAACCAAGCCCAAAACCCAGAATCTGCACATGTGCCATGCCTTGTGAGGCACTCGGACCCAGCTTGTCTCTGAGCATGGACACACCGCACCATGGCCCTGTTCCACACCTTCCAGCTGACCTGGATGCCTGGCACTCTGGCTGTATGTGAGAATGCCTGCTGAGCCCAGCCACTGCCGTGACCACAGGCGCCCCTTCACCCCCACATTCCACCCTGGCAGTGGTTCACAGCTCCATTCACACTTTCTTCCTGCCAACGTTCTAATCCAGGACTAATCATTTTATGCCTCCTCAGTGATGTTTAAAATCTGTGCCCAGAGCTTCCCTCTTCCATGTCCAACAGATCCAAGAAACTTGCACAAATAATACTTCTGTGGTCCTCACTTCACTTACCTGTTCAAAATTTCCCTACTTGTACAAAGCCCAAAATAAGAGTCTTCAATATCATGATCATGAACTGGGGCAAGGCTTCTGAATGCAAAACCAGTAGGCTGGAAGTGAGGTGTGCAGATATTTGCTCAAAGCATACAGATATGGAGAAATCATTAATTCCTCAGTAACACAGTGGAAGGCAGGCTGCATCTGACTAAGTTCAGACTGGCAGACATCAGTTCATCACTGGGCTTTGTCTTGGTTGGGAAAAAGAGTCTACTTGTGAGAGCTGGAGGCCTTCGAACACCTGAGCTGCGTCTATACAAACTCCACATCATTTTATGGTGGACCCAACTTATATCTGGTAGCACACATGCTGTTTAACTGGCAGTCATTTGTTTAGAGAACCATAGCTCAATATGATATTACCAGAATCAGCCCCATTCTCCTCATGTGCTCAACATCAGAACCACACACACACACACACACACACACACACACACACACACACACACCGGACACATGATTGAGTCTGAGGCTATGAGAAACAGTATTGCTGGGTACATAGATTGATTCAGTGATCACAAGCTGGGCCCCTTGTTGAGAATATATGATTGACGCAATCAGGAAGCAACAGGACCTCTTATTGTTATGGATTCTACCTTAAGAGCCTAGGCTTAGATTTTTTTAAAAAAATGTATTTGGTACAGGGTCTCACTACATAGCTCCTGTTTTCAGCCTCCTCAGTGCTGAGATTACAGATACGTGCCACCATGCCCAGATTGGGATCGAACCTCAGTCCTTGAGCTTTCCTAAGCAGGTACTTAGTCCACTGAGCTACCTTGCCACCCTAGAGTTATGAACAGTCGTCTGCACATATGAAGAGGACCTCAGAGGAAAGTTGACCCTGATAGCAACGAAGCTGAGAGATGAAGAGACAGAATCCTGAAAAAAAGTGCCATGAGTCTCTGTGCTAGCTGTGACTGAATTTAGGTTCTCTCTGAATTTTTCATTTGTGCCAACCCATGAGCCTTTCTTGTTTAAGCTAGTTATGTTTAAGTTCTTATACCTATGATCAAATGAATCCTGATCATTCCTTTCCACAAGAACACGGTGTACAGTGATTCTATGGGGCACATGACCACCCTCGGTGCCATTAATGTCCAGGACAGTGTGGAGAAGGTACTGCAAGTGGAACTGCACAGGTCCACATCTTCACACCTCACTACATTCCTACGTCTCTTCTGGAATTTCACCTCTGGTGACAAAGTTTCTGATGTACACCCAAGGCTTAGAATAGATCTCACTAATTAAGAGTGCAATAACTCCAAATTCCTCACTTGCACATGAAATGTAAATCACTTCCTTTTTCTAGATGCACTCAAAACTCTCAGAAGCATCCTATCAAGGATTCTGTGACCATCAAAGCCCCAGAATTCTGCTGGGGAGGTAGAAGAAGATAAAGTCAGAAGGAAAACAGGATGGGAGCTCCAACAGTGACCACCGATGATCCAAATTCAGGGTGCCCAGGAGGTCTCAGTCTCATAAGGGAAGATCCTTGCCTTTTAGAATGTAAAACTATACACTGGGATACAACGTCCTCCAGAACCCGAGGCCAGCCTAATCTCCTTTTTCTGTTTACTCAAAGTTTCCAAAGCACATTGCAGTTCTACTATCTCTATAAATCCTGCAAAGAGGCAGTGGTGTGTAGGGGTGCCAGCGTGTTTTGCAGTACCAGTCTTGCCTTTCTGCTCTAATTACCCCTGAGGGTTGTTCTGAAAATCTATTGCCATTATTTGTGAAAATTCGTGGGAAACTATCATGTACCAAGTGAAATTTGATATTTGTTCTTTTCTTTATTCTCAGCTCATGTAATCAATGATGAACCAAGCCACCCAGGGCGAGATCTGCCCTATTTCCTACCAAGACCCTTTTCCTACATCCAGCACATGGCCCAGCCTGTCTCCCTCCAAACCTAACCCTACCAATTGCAGCCCCCACATCCTGATTTCTTCCTGCCCTCAATTCCACCAGAACTCACTTACAAAACATTTTCAAAGAAAGAAAATGCCATCAATACAAAGGCTTAGCTCCACATCTGAGGGCACCAAGGACTATGCATTCAAGGAACTTGTCTAGGGCTGGCCACACACTCAGAGATCAAGTCAAGGTGACAAGCTCCTCATTCGATGTCTTTACGATCCACTGTACCAGTACCTGGTCTGCACCAGTTTTCTGAAATGTGGAAAAATCATTAGCCAGGACCCACCCCACAGCCTGCTTTGTACGAGTTATCCCAGCAAGTGCTCATCAAGCAATGCCCTTTGTGGGGTGAATGTGTACAAGATATTTGCACAAAAAGTATACCTCAATTCCACGGAGAAGTGGCTGGACATGGGACAGAACTGCAAATACTCTGCGTCGTAATAAAGGATCTATCTCACTGCAGGTTTGCTTTTCTATCCCTACACAAATCCTTGTCCCAAATTAGTTTACCTGACAAAAGACTCCCTATAGCATCTAGTATTTCGGGACAGTAACGCTGTATTAAGTGTATCTGTACGCTGCCTCTTCTTTTAAGGTTTACACCCTGTTTAATAAGTACCATGAGGGCTTAGTACTTACTAGGAGGACATTTTTTTGCGTTCTAATTCTGCTTCAGAACATAAAAGGTGCCATTTGCTTATAGCTTTGGTTTTATCTGTTTCTGCAAACTCAGTATGAATTTCTTTTCCTTTATACTAATAGTGCCTATGGGAATCAGAGTTCAGTCAATTAGTTCAGATCCACTTTCTTCCATGTCAGTAGTTATCTTTCTCTCCTCGGTAAACTATTGTAAAAATTCCAAAGCTACGCAAGTCCAAATATAGCACTCTAACTCTTGGAGCATTCAAAGGCATCACTAGAAATCCTTCTAAGTTAAAACAAACGAGTTCATTGCACTTGAAACTGACCGTTTCTGAGTGGCTCTTTCTGGTTGCTGATGTTTTCAGATATTTAGCGAGACCAGCCTCAGAAGCAACAGGTGAAGCCCTGCTTTACAAAATGCCTAGAAATTATAGAGTTCCTAGGCATCAAATCTCCCTTTACCAAAGACTTTCTCAGGATAGATACACCAATAATTACAGACAGGGTTACAAATTATAGCTAAATTAACCCATAATTATGAGCTCTCTAGTAGGACTATCAGGGCAAAAGCATTAACAGCTCAATGCTGCATACATTTTTTTCATAGTAATGTCTTAAAACATTAAATTGCTCAAACATTCAATTACAGACTCCATTTATTTGAAGCATTATTTTCTGTTAGAGATAAACATCGCCCGAGCTGTGTGAAAAGCACGAAAACACAACCAGATGCGTTGCTAGACAGAATTTTACTTTATTTGTAAAATTTGAAGTCAAATTTGAAGAGTTCCAAGACTTGGTTGACTTTTCTCAACATGCTAGTGGGGTCTAGTACCAGTAGCCAAATTAATCTCTGAAGGTCATCTTAGGTGGTTCTGGGTAACTGAAGAAATGACAAGCCGTGAAAGGAAACGGCTTTGCTAGGCACAGGCAGTATTTGTGCAAGAAGCACTACAGAAACCCTGCCTCTGCGTTCCGTATGCCGACCTGCATGAAAGAGCTCAACACCTGTACTAAAAAGTGCGAATAATGGTAGATTTCTGAACTATTCTCTGGGCTGCTGTAGTTCGTAAATACTTCAGCATGTCTTCGGTGGAAAGGACAAGGTGAGCCGAACACGTTCAGTTTTAACACACCAGTCTAAGGTTTACAGGGGCTAATTCCAATTATTCCACTATATCATTATATATGTGTGTGTGTGTGTGTGCGTGCGCGCGCGTGTGTGTGTGTGTGTATATATATATATATATATATATATATATATATATATAGAGAGAGAGAGAGAGAGAGAGAGAGAGAGAGAGAGAAATAGGTAAAGATATAAACATACGGAATTAAAGGGCAGGCATCTGCCTTTCCCTCTGACATTATCAGAGATACTGATACTGAGCAATGACTTGTTTTCATCTCTCTTCCTCTGTGTGTGTGTACACACACACACACACACACACACACACACACACACAACTTCTCTAAGTGTAGCAAATACACAGACAGAGCTTTGCACCTAACAATAGGAAGTGTGAGCTCCAACAATTAAACATCTCAAAAGAACGATTAACGAAATAAACCCGGCAAGCCCAGTCCTTTCCTTAGGGCGCGTCTATTCGGGGACCCGAGGGAGCTGGATTTCCGCCTTCTCCGCTTCGCCCGCGGACCGCACCCGCCCGCGCCACCTGCGCAACCCTGTGCTCCCGAGAGGAGCCCAGCGCTGACCCTGGGCCGGGACAAAGGAGGCGCCGCTCGCCCACACGCCCACGGGAGCCCCGGCCGCGCTCCAGGCTCCGCCGCCCGGGACGCCCCGAGGAGGAATCGGAACGGGCGGCGGGTTCGGCGGGTTCCCCAAACTTCAGCCGCCCTCACCGCCCAACTCCGCGCGGCCCCCGCCCTCACCTGCGCGCGGGGCTCCTCTGGCGGCCGCGGGGCTCCAGTGCGGCGTCAGCGGGGGTCTCGGCGCGGCGCGGCGCCCTGGCTCCCCATCCCAGCGGGCGGCGGCTGCGTCAGGCGCGGGGGTGGCGCGGGGCGCTGGGGTGGCGCGGGGCGAGGGACGCGGCCGGGCTTCGGGGGCCCAGGGAGAGGCGGGGGCGGCTGCGGCGTCTCCCCGCCGCCGGGAGACAAAGGGACCCCGACCGAGAGGGAAAGTTTTCCGCTCCGCTCCCCGCGAATCCCAGCGCAGCGCCCCCGGCCGGTGCGCGGGCGGGGGGGCTTTTGGCGTCGCCCGGGTGGGGAGCCGGCAAGGGGCGACCCCGACCCGACCCCGCCGCCGCCGCCGCCGCGGGCGCGAAGTTCAGAACAGGAGCCGGAGGACCGAACCCGGCTCTGTCGACGAAGTCCCGCGGGCAGCGCTCCTCTCTGGCCCGAGGTGGACACACCCACGGCCGGCAGCGGCCGGGACACGCCGCGCGGGGAGCCCGGCGATCCTGCTTGGCTCTGAGCAGGCGCCGCCGACCCTCAGCTCCACGCCCCTCGCCGCTTTCCGCTCCGCGCCGCCCGGGTAGTCGGGGTCCCCCTGGCGGCTGTGCCGGGGCTGCGCCGAGGAACAGGTCCCGGCCGGCCCGGAGCGGACGCTGCTGCGGCCCTGACTGGTCCGGTTCCTGGGAAGGTGCTGCGAGCGCTCGAGGTTGAGGTCCTGGGCAGGAGTAGGGGGGACAGCAGCGAGTCGGAGCGAGGGGCTCGGAGGAGCCGCGCTGACGTTTAGTTCCAAACGTCAGCGCCAAAGAGAGGCTCGGGTTATTGTTTTTTTCCTGCAAATACCAGTGAGTAATAACTATTGTGTTGGTCCACTGAAGCAGTATGCTAGTTATCTCCTACTGCGGACCTGCGTGAGAACTGCGTGAGGACAGGTCAGCCCTTCACGTCAACTATTATGGAAAACTCTGGATCCCTGGATGTAGTACCCTGCCACGCAGCCCGGCCGCGCACACTCACCGCAGTGCACCATGTGGTGAGCTTCTGTGTCTGTCCCTTAGATATTTTCAAGTGATGGACAAGAAAGCAAACACTATTTTCTGGTACAGTCTGTGTGTGGTTCCGTGTAGGGGCTTCTGACTCATTTTCAAGGAAAGTCTATTTCTGGATGTGGAAAATATATTGGAACCTGGAATGGTGTGTCCGTGAATAAAAGCATCCACATTATGGGACCGGGGAGATAGCTCCGTGGCACAAGTGCTTGCCTGGTAAGTGCAAGGTCGTGAGTTCAAACATTGGTCTCGCAAAAAAAAAAAAAAAAAAAAAAAAAAAAAAAAAAAAAAAAAAAAAAAAAAAAAAAAAAAAAAAAAAAAAAAAAAAAAAAAAAAAAAAAAAAAAAAAAAAAAAAAAAAAAAAAAAAAAAAAAAAAAAAAAAAAAAAAAAAAAAAATCCACATTAAAACAAAATCTTGAAAATCACACATGACAATGAAGATTTAGAAAAATAAAACTAAAAGAAAAGCACACTGAAGAAATTGGGGCTAGGTGGAGAAATGTCACCTTGTGGACTGTCTACAGTTCTAATGTTATTCCGCCCAGATCTCCCCTCGGTAGTCTTTAGCTCACACCAGCTGCTGGGTTCTCTTTCCATTACTTGTGCATTTCTCAAGGAGCCCCATCAAAGGAAGCCTTTGAGTTGTTAGCTTTACATTTTATAATACCC
This sequence comes from Myocastor coypus, assembly GCA_004027025.1. Taxonomy (NCBI): domain Eukaryota; kingdom Metazoa; phylum Chordata; class Mammalia; order Rodentia; family Myocastoridae; genus Myocastor; species Myocastor coypus. The sequence goes on from PVJA010004558.1 coordinate 25,999, forward strand.
TGGAGCCACATGTCTATACAAAGCTCCTGAGAAAAGACACCTCCTGTAGCCCTTCCTAGCTTCCAGGAAAGAATAATAGGCTCATAGTGTCCAGAGAGATTATTTAACATGACACCCTATGTAAAACAGGCGGTAAGCCATTCAAAAGAGTCATCTAGATGTTTCAGGCATGGAGTGGTTGAACATTCCTCAAAAAGGAATGGAAGAGGAAACGAGCACACTTGGAGAGCCATTTACAGTGGTTTTTCACTGTAACTTAGGTATCAGTGATTCAAACAAAAAAAGAAGATGCACGAGATGAGATTGGCAAAAGACAATTAGAAACAGGCCTATGTGCAATTCCCTGGCCCAGCAATCCGCACTTCAGTTATAAATCCTTCCCTAGCGTTGAGTACTGAAGGCAACCTCAGGTAAATTATTTAATCTTTGCTAATGGCCAATATTTTTCCATCTGAAAAGAGCCCAGTGAGTATGCCATGCCAGTAATGGGTTTTGAATTTAGCTCTGTAGCCACGTTTGAAATAATGGTTGGGAATCCACTGTTACTTTTCACCATCGAAAGCTGCACTGGGGGCTTGGCAGGATGGCTCAGTGGTCTAAAGCGCCTGCTTAGGAAAGCTTAGGCAGCTGCAGGGACTGTGGTTCGATCTCCCAGCCCTGCCCTCAGGGCAGGCTGAGCCAGCCATAAAAATAAATAAATAAACAAACAAAAAAAGTTATTTTTTAAAAAAGCTGCACTGATCTTCACACATATTTGTTATAATATTGAGCCCAATATTGCTGCTTAAATATTTTATAATTCAGTACTAACTTCCTTATTAAGTTATAACAAGATGTGTAGATTTCCACTGGAATAAGCTCATCTTAGAAGAGTGCACAGGAGGGAGCAAGTCTCTCTGTAATCTAAGTCCCTAGTAACAAAAGAACTTTGAACTTCATCTCCTCTATTCCTTAAGTAGAAAAGCAAATCACCTATCCCAAAATGTTATGCAATTCATGGATATATATATATATTATATATATATGATATATATAATATATATATATATCATATATATATTCTAATATTCTAATTAGTCATATAGATCCTCTACACATAACTTCAAAATGCATAATGCACCCATATATATGTACACACACCCAACTTGTTTTAATGTTATAACACAGCCAATCTTTTTAATGTAATAAAGTTCAAAGAAATAAGCATATTCTATGGCTACTGACAGAGATCTCTTTATTTTGAATTTGGATGCCAGGAACTCAACCAAGAATTAACTGGAGAAAAAATCCCAGTTATAAAGACCAACACTATCATTCTTGACACACTATAAATGAAAGCCTAGGACATTACAGTGAGTTTTTCCTTAACTATGTATACCCTCTTTTTAACTAGATCATAACCACAGTGTACCCAGTCTCACTCTCATTCAGAAAATTAATAAGGTCTTCAATGGAAAACAAGCAGAACTGTTTGTGAGAGTTTTACCTGAATTATCTTCCTCCAGCTGTGCAGTAAATTGATTTAAGTCTTCAAGTCCCCAAGGTACCATGGTTGATAGCCATGGCTGTTACTTCAAGGTAGGGGGCAAAGAACAGCAAAAGCAAAAAGGGAAATGGTCTTTCTGGTTTTGTGCTGAAAATAAAGAGAAGCGTAAGAAATGCAAAAGATAACGGAAACGCATTTTTAAAATTAAGGTCATTTTCTGTTTCGCTGAGATTTTTGAAGAGCACTTTGTCGATTTTCTTCATTATGTACAATTGACTGATAGCGCAATGGACTTAGCAGCAAAAAGATATTGCTAATTTCTGTTCATCAAATGTGCAAGTGAGAATGCTAATCCCTCTGCAATAGATGTTTTATGATATTGAGCCCAATACTGCTACTTAAATATTTTATAAATTCACTATTAACTTCCTCATTAGGTTATAAGCCCAATTAGGTTCCTTGTGCCTGAGGGTCATGATGACATATCATTTAAAAATTCTGGAAGAAGCACATTTTTCTCTGAAGGTCCTATTGTCTCCTCTAGACAGATTTGTACTTGTACGAATGGAGGAATCATGTCCTTATCACTTTTCTGGTCTCTGGAATAAAATAACCAACATGCACTCACATGTAAAAGGCAGAAATGTTTATTTTGACTCAGTGTTTCAGAAGTTTCTGACCAAGATCTGCTGTCTTAAACAAAGCTGGTATTGTGGAGGGGTCAGGGTGAAGGAAGACTGCTCAGGCCATGAATCTGAGAGGGAAGAGAGGAACAGAGGAGGGAAGTGAACCATTCCAGATCACAGTCCCATGTCCCAACTCTTCTTAAAAGGCCCATGGGGCCTTCTGCCAGTGAGCCAATTATATGGCCCCATGTTTCAACCACCTTCCACAATCACTGCATATGGGGCAATGAGGTCTTGGGGAGATATTCTTGTTGAAATTGAAACAATGATCGATCGCCTCGTGGCTGACAACAACCCAAGAAGTCCTTTTTCACACTATTCTGATCATGTGCTTTATGAGTCTACTCACAGAAAGTAGCGACTGGCTGAAATGACAGAATGTGACTGTGCCCACCTGTTCTGCTGTCCGTGGTACTGAAGCACCCTTAGTGCAACTGCACCTGACTACTTAAAGTGACTGGAAGACTGGCAGCCCTGATACTACCAGGGAACTAGTAGAATAGAGAGATGTCAGGCTCTGACCCAGATCTACTGAATCTTACTCTGCCATTCAACAAAGTCCCTCATTCTCAAGAGATTCCTTTGCATATTAAATTTGTGAAGAGCTACACTTGAATATGGTTAATGCCGTCCTATGACTTCCTGTCTGCTTCTACAAACTTTCAGTTTAGTCTCCTCCCGGACACAGCCTGGATACTGCTCTTTTAGCTACGTTGCATTTGTTCCTGGCAGTGTGTTGCTGCACTACGAGCTTAGGCCAAGGACCTAACAAGTGGGTCAAACCCCAGCTTGTACTGACCATTCTGAACTTGGATTGTTTTCACCTGTAAAGCACCAATCGTTATAGTCTCTCCTTGTGATGTGGTTGTAAATATTTAATGATAATAACATAAAACTTGCAAACTCTCCTGTCTTACCTGTGGCACATGTTCAACAAACCTCTCAACCTACATGCCCAACCCAGGAGCTTTGTCCTTTCCATATGGCCTGGTCAGGCATGCTGGAGACATCTTCTAAAAAAAATTTAGTCTTCAATTTGTTGTCAATCAAATCAACAGCACACTTTCAATTAGTTAATAGAGTACAATTTAAAAGACCACCAAATCTTTCAGTTTAGGATTTTTCATGCACAAAATGATCCAGAGGAAAGAAAGATAATGTTTTTCCTGGTAACTACATTAGAGCTATTTTTATTAAATTTGAGCAATATGATAACATTTGAGTTCTAAAATGTTTATAAGTATCTGGATGTCTTAATTCTACAATCAACAGAAATGTTTACACATGAAGCTGACTTTGTAAACAGCAATCCTTTATACTCATATCTAGATCCTAATTAAACCAAAATGCTGATAGAATGGAATGCAGTTAAATTATACTCCTTAGTGGGTTCCAAGAATATTCCTTGATATATTTACTTTAGAATATGAAGACATGAAAAACACTAACATTCACTTTTTAAAAGAAACTTCAGACCTGATAATATGTGCCATTTTATAGTCAGTTAATAAACTATATGTCATGGTGAATGCTTATAAGTCCTGGCACTCTGAGAGGCTGAGGCAGGAGAACTGTAATTGTAGGCCCAGCCTGGGCAACTTAACAACTCACCAAGTTCTTATCTCAAAATAGAAAATACAATTTAGAAAAGGGGCTGAGCGTGTATGTAACTCATGGTGAAGGCACTAAGCCCAGTCAAAAAGAAAGAAAGAAAGAAAGAAAGAAAGAAAGAAAGAAAGAAAGAAAGAAAGAAAGAAAGAAAGAAAGAAAGCCATTACCTGACTTTTGACACTTGAGATGACTACCATCCAACTGGTGGGCTCTTTCAATCCAGAAGAGAGTCAAAAGAAGACTGAGTGAAAATATTTATGGTAGAGCAAGAGGAGAAAGAAACATTTATTTAGATGCAAAAAGACACTCAGGCAAGTGATCCTAGGAGAGTCCCTGGAAAGAGCTGACAAGGAGAGGCTTTTGTCTAGAGTTTTTATGCACAAAAATCACTGCATCTCATTGAAGTTGAGAGCCACCAGCAGCGATACAGTTGGTAGTGTCCAACACAGCAGCGGAGGCTGCTGGAGTTGGGAGCGTGGAGCAGAGACTGTCTTGCAGCTGGGCAAGAACATTCCACCCATCTGATGAGGCCTTCGCTTACTGAGCTTCTAGGTGTCTAGACCTTGGTCACTGCACCTTTCTGACTTCCTCTTTTGCCCGGCCTCCTGGTCTGGCTGGCTGTCTTCTCTGTGGATCTTCCCTTGCCAGAACAGTCACTTCAGGGGCACTGTCACTCCGGGACAGTGCAGGCCCCTGCCCTGTCACACTGTGGGATCTTCTTGTTAGGCCAGAAAAATGACACCAAAACCTTCGAAAGAGGACCTACGCCCAAGTGTGTCACCACAGAGGGCTTGCAGTCCACTCACTGTGCCACTAATCTTGAAATGCTTGTTTTTATAAGAGAACTCAATAACTCTCAGCAAGTCAGTTATTACTTCCAGCTTTAATGCATTAAACTCAACCTCTAAAGTTACAGGATGACAACTTATTAATATCTCAGACAACATTCTTTGTAGATCCTTCATTTTTTAGTTTATGGACCCAAGTCAATCACCTGGCTGAAGACTATATAACCAGAGCATGAGGCTACTGCTAGGAGACTGGCCTACTTATTCAGAGTTCAGTGTTTAGTCAATACCTACAATATGACTCCTGTTGGATTGCTTTCAAGCTCTCGGGTAATAAAAAATCACATCCCTGGAAGCATGCACACTTCAGCAGCCTCACCTCGTCTCTACACCCAAGGCAATGGTCTTGTGGTAAAATTCAAAGAGACACTCAGTTCTACAATGTTCACATATCAATTCAGAGAGCATTTGCATAATGTGTTTGACACTATGTTCAATCAAGTAACATAAAACTGAATGTGTCAGGGTCTATTTCTTCATGTGTTTTGCAGTCTAGTGTTTTGGGCACTTTTGTAAGCAAATAACTACAATATGAACAGTGCCTTAGTAGGTACACAAATTTCTTACGTAAGCACCAGACACTCTTTGGGGAGGTGTGATTGAAAGGGGATTTGAAAGACATAGAGAGTTATTTGTAGGCAAATGGATGCATCATAAGATCAACATATTAAGTAAGATAAAACACACACACACACAAGCTTAAATACCTCATTGGTTCTACTATATGAGGACCCCAAAACATGAAGAAAGAGAAAAATAAAAGATAGCAGGAAGCAGGTAGATGGATCTTTCTCTCTTTTTTTTCTTTATGTATTTAGTGCAGGGTCTGCAGGGTCTCACTACACAGATTGGACTTCTAGTGATTCTCCTGTTTTCAGCCTTCCCAGCACTGGGATTACAGGCCCTCACCACCATGCCCAGTCTCAGTGTGCTCCAGTGTTGGGACTGACACAGTATGCAAGGATTGAACCCCAGTCCCTGCACCTTCCTAAGCAGGTGCTTTAGTCTGCTGAGCTAGCTGGCTGGCCAGAGATGGATCTTTCTCAAAGAGGAGGGGGAACAAGAGTTGGAGGAATGAGGCAGAAAGGTGTTTAAAAAGCCTTCAGATGTGTTGTGTACATACACCAACTCCCATGAGGAAGGGAAACTTTATGTACTGTGAACATGTATTAATCAAGTAAATGATCTAAAAAATGCAATAGAACATCGAGGACAGAGGTGAAGGGGAGAGATACATGCCAAAGATATTTAGCCTTTGCTAATGGGGAGGAGTTATGATGGTGGCTAAATTTCTGGGTTAAAGTTCTTGACTTTTCTTCCTCATGCTATTAAACAACCTCAGTAATTATACACAAAGAAGGCAGAATTTCTTGTACAGAATTTCCACGAATCATGCATTATAGTGATCATTTTTGTGTTTAAATATCAAATAGATATATAATTAAAGGATTAAAATTTCTAGTAGATTGAAGGTTTCTCAAGTTTATCATACTTCATTCCATTCATGCCAATATCAGTATTGACCACCTTGCAAGATACACAGTAAGCATCTGTGAAGAACTTGGTGTTTCCCCTTACTGACTGCAGACACTGTGTATCCCTTGAGGTCTTCATCATTTGCGAGTCTTAGGTGTCCTCCGGTATCATCTGTCTGAGATAGCTCCTAGGTCTTCTACTTCCTGCACAGCCACAGATAACATATGGGTTTCAGCCTTTGTCTGAACGTGTGGCCTCATTATATGCGATTTCTCCTTTCCATGAGAAGTGCCAAGGGTGTAAGATATTTGGACTTTATACAAGAAGGAGGGGGTGCTGGAGAGATAGCTCCGAGGCACAAGTGCCTGCTGGGCAAGTGCAAGGTCGTGAGTTCGAACCCTGGTCCCACAAAAAAAAACAAAAAAACAAAACAAAACAAAAGAGAAGGAGGAGGACAGAAGGACAGGGGGAGAGAGAGAGAGAGAGAGAGAGAGAGAGAGAGAGAGAGAGAGAGAGAGAGGAAAGAGAGAGAGAGGCAGAGATGGAGAAACAGACACAGAGAAACAGAGAGAAAGAATGTGGGATCTAAGTTATTTCTAGAAGTTAGATCTCTCTCTCTAACACATGTACTAGAGTGGGGAGGGGTACTTTACAAAGACATTAAATCAGGCCAGTTACTAGAATGTAGGTGTTGTGGTCACATATTCAGAAGAAAAAATATTATAGAGGATCTGATATAGGTACCAAGTACTACTGTCCCTAAACCCCAAATTGTGAAAATGTCACTCTAGATGATGAAGATGCTAAAGCAGTTGCCTTTTAGACTGAAATATCTTCTTCCTTATTGCTGTATTTTAAACAAGTAGCAAGTTTAGTCAATTCCCTTTTTGCTTCTCAACTAAATAACAAGGTAATAATTCAAAATATTTACTTATTTAGAGATGGGCCAAAGAAAACTTTAACCAAATTGGTGGTACTCAATGAAAAAAAAGAACCACCTTTATTAAAAAGCCTAAAATCTTTAATATATGAACCAAGTAGAGGGAAAATACAATAGTACACACCACAATATAGAAATTCAGAAAGTAAATAGTCATTGCTTAATGACAAGCAAATGTTCTGAGCCATACATCATGGGCAGTTTACGTCGTGTGTAGACAACACAGTGTAGACACGAAGCACTGTGTTACAGCCCGCTCCATTCCTGGGCTAGGAGCTGTCACCCACTCCGTGCCTGCGCTGTACAGTGTAAATGCTAATTCCAAGTCTCCACAGCATGTCACCATGCTGAATACTGTGGGTAACTGTAAAAAAAAAATGGAGTTTTTGCATCAAATCTAGCTAAGCACAGAAGAAGTAAAGAAAATACAGTGCAGAAGATAAACACGGTGGACCTGTGTAGGATCCTTTCTCTGGATGGGGTTTCCAGGAAGTGGCTCTGGGGAAGTCTAGAGGAGAGGGGTGTGGGAAGATGAAATCCTAGCACAACGACGACAAAGGTGTTAGGGCAGTCAGTGATACAAACCCCCCACTGTGGCACTGGTGCCATAGGGGTGCCACTGCTGTACTAGGACGTTACTGGGTAGCTGCCATAGACTAAACCCGGTACACTGAAGCCACAATAACTGCCCTTGTTCTGCTTTTTTCCCCTTAACTAACCAATTAATCTTAGTTTTCTATAATATTTTTACTTTATGAACTTTACCTAGCCTTTGCCTCTTTTTTCCTAGCACTCACCTTAAAACACGTACAGCTATACAAAAATATCGCCACCCTTTATGTGATTGCTCCAAAAGTTTTCTTTTACATTATAAGTTTATTTATTTTACATAATTGTTTTATGAAAGAATAAAACAACAAAATTTCCTAAGGAAATAATAAGAAAATAATAATACTTAAGGCAATGTATACTGTTATTTTCAAAATAGAGTATGAGATACAAACCCAATAGATTCCTTTTTATTTCTTTTTTATGTATTTACCACAGGGCCTACAAGGTCTCACTACATAGATTGGACTCATAGTGATTCTCCTGTTTTCAGCCTCCCAAGTGCTGGCATTAGTCATGCGTCACCATACACAGTTGCAATCTCCATCTCAGCATGCCCCGGGGACGGGACTAGCATGGCAGGGATCGAATCTGGTCCCTGCATCTGTCTAAGCAGGCACTTTTATCTGCTGAGCTAACTGACCAGCCCTAAAAGATTCTTATAAAGAAGAAGCAAACACGCAGGAAACACAACTGTGTTTCCAATGACCTAAGATAAACTGGTAGTGAGAGCTAAGGCACAAACACATATACACACACACCCACCTCAGTATCACCGTGTGCCCTCCACATCCTGTCCCTTGGAAAGTCTTCAGAACTGGTGACACAAGTGGAGTGGCACCTTCAAGGACAATAGCATCTTCTTCTTGGTCCTAACTGAGGCATTCTATAAGGAAACGGCGCTCTTGGCAGCAGCACGCCCATGGCGGTCCTCTTGGTGTGCTCCCTCCTGTCAACACAGGTTTGCTTGTGCGCAGGCGATGTGCCGTGCACACTGCTCTGCAGGTGAGAACACTGAAATGTTGGGTCCATGGCTTCACACTTCTTAAGGAACTTGTTGATGTTGACAAACTCCTCTACTGTAGGGATCCATAAATGTAGGAATCTGCTGATCTTACTGTGAACGGTTCAACCCCAGGGAGACACGGTGGTAGAAATGAGAAAGATAGACAAGAAGAAAAGCTGGGCTAGGTGGTTGCCAGTCTGCCTGATGGGCAAGACTAACTCAATGCACAGATAAACGATCCTTTATTTGTACTTCTACCAAGTTTGCATCCCGTAACACAAGGCTACCCAGCAACCAATAGCTGGCCTGAGCTAGACAGGATGTTTTTCTCAACAGGATGTTTCTCTCAGCCCTGAGGTAGCTTTCTACTCTGGGCAGGGAGGCCCAGTCCCACCTACACACACTTGATCCATTGCCTGGCCTCTTGCTGCTCCCCAACACTCTCCTAAACCTTTGACTGAGAATTTCCTTGGGAGTTCTTCCTTCCCTCTTGCTTAACCTGCTGTGTGTTCACTAAGCAACAGAAATATTCACCTCCATTATAATGTTACAAGACTACCATGTAGTACGCAATCTGTCATTGATGGAAATATTGGCAGGCAGTGTGAGGATGTGTTTTTATTTAGTTATCAGCACTGGTATTCAATGAAGAGAGCATGCATTGACTTCCTAAATCGTTCTACTTTTGCTCACAGTCCTGTGTTGTTTCCAAAAATACTTGATCTACTTAAAAGTTAAAATTCAAATACATAGATGTAGAACAATGGATTACAGCATCGTCTGCAGTACCAGAAGCAACAAAAATCTTCATATAATATTTACTGTGAATTAGGAATCACCCTAAGCATGTCATACCTACTAACTCCTATCAATAATCTTCCAGGGTAATTGGTACTTTTCCATTTTATTGATGAGGTAACTGAGAGTGGGAAAGTCACTGACACAGGCAAGCGGAGAAGCTGGATGGAGGAATCCGTGCAGCTTGATGCAGGAGTCGATGCCTTCAAGAGCTGTGTTACCTGCCTCTTGGTGAAAAGCTGGCATCAACCTCTATGCCACCAGTTGGAAACTGACGAAGTTATGCTATTCTCGTAGTTGGGACATGATGTAGCATTGAAGGAAGATCTCTGTCCATTCCAATGGGCATTTAGCAGAGAGAACTGAAGTCAGAAAGGAAGCTGGAGAGCATCTTGTATAAACAGTGTGGTCCCATATTGTTTAAAAAAAAAGTGTGTGTGTGTGTGTGTGTGTGTGTGTGTGTGTGTGTGTGTAGAGGAGTGCAAAACATGGTAGAATATACATCAGAATATTAACAGAGTTTGTTGAAGAAAAGAAATCAAAAGTTGAAAAGGTGCTTCAAATTTTATTTTGGATAGTTTTACCCTCTGTACTCTTCATAATCACAGTGAACTGCTTTTATGATTAACATCCTGAAAATAAAAAGCATTACATGTTTGCTTCTTGCTAACCGCAGATCTGTTGATGAAATGGATTTTACTAATAAATGGCCAATTTTAGAAGGTTACCTCCATATTTTTAGAATAATTTTTATGAGTCTGACATAAATATTCAGTAGCAAGTTTTAAAAATTAGATTTGAACTCTTAATTCACCAGCTGAAATGTAAAATTTCCAGAATCCTTACTGAGACTAGAAGTTTGCAATGAAATGTGAAAGAAAATATTGAGGAACTTTCTGGGCCAAAGTAAACAACCTGTAACTTCACTGTATTTCATTCTTTTAGTTATGAAAAAGAATAATTGACCTCACAGTCTCTCTTTCTGTGAAACCTGAACATTTTGCTCTCTGTAAAACTCTCAAGTGTTATAAACCCTGGAGCTAAGTTTGGTGACATGCAGATACAAGCTTGGGATTGCCATGTAGTCTGTCCGGGTCAATTTCTTATTACCTGTTGTTCAGTAAACTGTGAGACCTGCACACATAAAAAGAATAATTCCCTTCAAAATGTAGAGATGACAGGTTGATGCGTTTTGTTAAGCAAGGTACAGAAAGCAGCGTCGTCTCCTTATGCTTTTATGCCTCTAGGAGAGAAAAAATGACCAGTTCTTACCACAGTGTATATGAATAGCAATCTATAACTGATTACAGAACAGGTGGAAAATGACGCACCATTGCTGGCAGACAAGTTAACCCTGCTAACTAAGCTTATAACTAACTTAACATTCCATTCCCTACTAACAGGATAACCCTCATTCTTCAAATGCTTGTCAACCACTTCTTTGATCTTCTTGTCAACATCTTTATTAACTACTTAAACAAAAGGTTAACACATGCAATGAAAGAGAGAGGATAATTTCACCATGTTTATCCAAACATACTCCTGCGCAACCCTCTTTTATAATGTTCAATAAAGTGTCAGGTTTCTACTTGACTCATTGATCAACTATCTCATAGAAAGGTTGAAATTATTTTCTTAATCTTTGGAATGAAGATGCATATTGTGCTGCTGGAGCTCAGAGAGTCTAACTTTCTTAAGATGTAGCACCCAAGGACTGGTCAGATAGCTCTGTAGATTAAAGTGTCTGCTTAGACAGCCACAGGGTCCAAGCTTTGATCTCAGGTGTGTCGTGCCAGCCCTGCCTCGGGGGCATGCTGAGAGGCAAATGAGAACAGGTATGGTGGCATACACCTGTAATACCAGTGCTTGGGAGGCTGAAAACAGGAGAATCACAAGTCCTATCTGTGTAGTGAGACCCTATAGACCTTGTACTAAATGCATTAAAAAAATTGTAGCTCTCAATAAATGGTAGGAGTGACATAAGAACACAGGTTTCCAATCTTTGTGCTCCATGCTCTTCTGCACAAAAATACTCTGCTGTGGTGTGGTTGTATGTAAGTGTCAACCAAAAGCCCATGAATTAAGGCTTGGCTGCCAGCTGTGGCCTTACTGGTGGTGAAGGGACATTTTGTAGGTAGGGCCTGGTGGAAGGAAACTAGACCAGTGGAGCCTCGCCCTTGAAGGGCATGATGGGAACATGATGACATGCTCTGTCTGTCTGCATGTCTGTGTGTCTGCCTATGTGTGTCTGTTTGTCTATCGGTCTGCCTGTCTGTCCCTCTCTCTCAGTCACACACACACACACACACACACACACACACACACACACACACATACACACACATACACGCACACCTTCTGGCTGCATCACATAAGCAGATCATCCCTCAACAACCTTCTAGGATGATGTACTGTGCTTCCCTGGGCTCAAAAGCAATGAGAGGCACTGAAGCCCTTCATGAGTAAACTTCCCTCTTTATTAAGCTGATCACTTCAGGTATTTTGTTGTAATAAAGAGAGCTGACCTTTTAACATGATTATGACAGCAATGAATGGTTTGTCATGGGATTCCAAAAGTCAAGGGTCGGTGGGGTGGCCTCCTGGCCAGCATCGTTACTGGATAGTAGAAGGGAGATTCTTTGTACAACAAATGCTCTCAACTCATGACATTTGCATCCATTTTTGGGGATCAATATATACCCACAACATATCCTTTAAAATAATTTTGTTAGTATACGTGTCTGATACACAGTGATTACGTTCAATTTGGGGGATTGATACACACACTACTGCAACCTCTGATCACTTATATCTTAATCATTTTCCTACTCCCTACCCTTCCATCCTCCTCTGGCCTCTTACCCTTCTCCAAAAAGTTTGCCTTTCTTTTCAAAGGAAGCATTTTAAACTAAAATGAAAATATGACTTACTGAAGAGTTTTAAAACTCTCCTGAAGTGCAAAAGATTAAACAGAAAATATCAAAGAAATTGTACATTCCCACCAAATGGTTTGCTTTATTCCCCCAGTTCTTGGCAGACGCAGTGGATAGCAAGGTGAAAGTCCACTTTCCCCAGCACATGTGACATTTAGTGGAGGTGCTGAGTCACTCGCAATTGGAAAGCTAAGCAGCGCTGAGATGAGTCACCAAGCTTTCAAAGCATATGAAATATTAACTAGTTACTGCAAGCTGGGGGCTGCCAGGTTGTCCTCTGAGTTTTTCTGTCTGATTTCAGCAGCAAGTGGCTTCTCCATAGCAACAGGGACCTATGAGGTCACGAAAGGGCAGAAAGCTGAGGACAAGGCACGTTTTGATGAACTCTGTCCTCAGGGAGAAGAGGGAAAACCCAATGTACTGGTCAGTTCCCGATTGCTGGAACAGAAGATACCGGACACAGGCAGCTTGAAGGAGATGATTTTGGGTTGTAACTTCAGTCCAGGATGAGCCAGCTCCAAGGAAGAGATGGCAGAAACCAGACACGTGGTGAAGCACAGCTGATCATAGGGTGGTGGCCAGGAGACAAGGAGGAAAGGGAGCAGCCAGTGACGGGCAGGTCTCACCCCAGTGACAGCCTCTGCCGATCACGGCCTAGCTAACAGCTCATTCACTACTGTATAAAATAACTTACCTGTGGATTAATCTGCTAATGAGTCTCGTGTGCCCACAATGCAGTCACCATCCAGAAGCTCTCTCTCTCTCTCTCTGAACATGTGAGGTTTTGGGGGACCTTCTGGTTTTAAACTGTAAACATCAAGAAGACTATGGGGACTCTGGCACCCACTATGGGAATTTCAGAAACAGTAAGCTGTGGCAATAGCTATTCATTCCTTTATTCACCATTTTGTGCACTGCTATTCTACAAGCTGATCAACATCACCTTCATGATTTAGATCCAAGATGGTCCGATTAGATAGATAGATAGATAGATAGATAGAGAGCAGGGTAAAGGACTAGGGCGGTAAAGGATGCTACTCGGGGGAATATTTACATGGACTGAAGCAGAGCGTTTGCAAACACCCTCCACAGGTGCTGTCTGGGCAACGTGACAACAAGGGCAACACTAGGCTGGAATGTTCCGTGACTGTTTGGGGCCCAAGCAGGGCCAGGTGGCTGGGCGGAAGTGGGAGAAGATTCACAGTAAGAAGCGGAGGGGAGGGACCCGTGGATATACGGGCTGACCATCCAGGACTTATAGAACTCAAGCTCCCACTGGCGATGTGACTAGAAACCAAAGAAGAAGTGAAGCAGGCGAGTGGCATGTGTCATACACTCATTTATGTGTCATACAATCTGACCTGCACTGTCACAGTCTCAAGCATGTGGGAAGACTTTTGAATAATGACTGCAACTCAAAATTTAAAAAGGCAGAAGGAGAATAGCATGCACAGAGGAGACGCTGTAGGATTTTAATTTAATTTAATGTGTTGTTGTTCATTGTGTAAACTTCCCAGCAAGATGTAAAAAAATGTCTAACTCTGAACTGTGAGGGAGCCGACTGTCTAAAGAACAGCTCCGACAAGACCAGCTGGTCAAGGGAAGTGAGTTTATGGCCTTTATTTAGAGCAGGGGATGACTGCTGGGCTTCAGTGCCATCAAAGTAACAGTCCTCCTGACTCCATGTACTGGGTTACTAGTCTCACAGAACATAAATTCAAACAGCAAAAGCAAGAAAGGGCCTCAGGAAAAGTTATGTGAAATCTCTTCCCTTCCCTTCCTTACCGGGAAACCCCAAGGGCCTCGGCAAGTCCGTCGGGCTGTGGTGGTGGCAGACCTTGCTGTGCTGTAGTCCAGCACCCTGCCTCAGCACTTGGAAGGGACCCTAGATGGCCACACAACAGCACAATACACGACGCGGTTACCTAGCTTGCAATTGGAGGCCAGTGACATCTGGGTTTCCCCAAACATACACCATGTCATGCTGTCTCATTCCTGGTGTGCGATGATTTTGTAACTGCCGCCAGGGTGTGGCTCTCTGGCTTCTCCTTGTGGCTTTCTGCCGCTATCTCTCTTCTCCTGTCCCCTTTGGTCCATAAGGCTTCTTTCTTCTGTGTAGGCCGCACTTCCTTGTTCCACTAAGGCAGCACCCCCAGGCTACCTCACAGAAGCACAATCTCTTTTATTGCCTGGTAGGTTTGGCATTTTTTCTTTTATGCAGTGGAATTCCACAATAGTGGCGGCATCAAATGACTACTTCTTTCTCTATCACAGAAGAGTGTGTATCTTCTTTAGTGTCAGCAACATCGTGTGGACAATCCAGGAGAATGGGTTATGGAGGAATTGTGGGCTTCCCTGGAATTGAGAAACCAAGAACTGAGTGAGGGCAAAGTAGGTGTCACCCCTTTGGTGACACGTACACCTTCATGAGCTAATGAGTAGGCTTCTAGGGTGCCATGTTCAAAGGATCGTTTATCTGTGGAATTTTCATGGGATGCACTGCTGAGGAGGACAGAGGCTTCACAGGTAGCCTTGTGGTTCTCATAGTTCTCTTCCCAAAGATGTAGTTCTGAGATACCACACCATACCTGATAGCCAAGGTGAGACATCACCTCCTCGATGGCTTTCATGTGCCTCTGTGACTCTCAGATCTTTAGAACAGGTATATGGACCCTGTCTGGCTTCAATTATCTCATGTCCTATTTTGCAGCCCTGTGCACCCTAAAACAGTGTCCTAGAGATGGTTAATATGCGAATCAACAAAAACCAATTAGGAGAGCTGATGTGATTTTTGGAGAAAATTTGAAGGCCATAAAATCTGAGATAAAAAAGGGCAGGAAATTTGTTGTTGTGAAATGAATATAAATCATGCCATTTGGGGTGATGTCTTTGTTTGCTACAATGATTGCAGTGATAGAAATGGGAGTTTTGCTCCTGGAACTCATTTTCAAGTTATAAAAATATCAAATCAATAAGTTCAATAATTAGGGCCAGCCAAATAGCCCAGTGGATTAAGGCATCTGCAAAGAGGCACAGGGGCCAGGGGGTTCCATCCCCAAGCCTGCTCTGCCAGCGCAATTGAAACTGTGTACGGTGGCTCTTGCCAGTAACCCCGGCTCTTGGGAGGCTGTAAAACAGGCAGATCACCACGAGTCTGATCTAGTAGTGAGACCCTCTCCCCCCCAGAAAAAATAACTCCAATGATTAGAAAAACAATGCAAATATTAGGTATTAAGTCTTCTCCTCTAGATTTCACCAACTGCATACACACAGAAAGAACTGAGAGGAAAATAGGGACCTGATTATCAGATTTAGTGGTGGTTATGCACTAAATATCTTCCAAAGTGCAGAATCACTCCATAAGAGCTGAACGGGAAACCACGGTGGTCCAAGTCATTCCAGCTCCTCCTGCTCCATCACTCAGCTCCTCTCAGATGCTGCAGAAAGACAGGCTGGATGCAAAGCAGAGTGCCAAGCTTCCCGATCGCTGAACATTTCAAAGGTAAAGGAATGTGGACAAGAGAAAAAGAAATAAGCAAGGTTGATTCCCCCAGTTTACTCTTTGCTTTTGGTTCATAGAAACACGAGAAAATAGTATGCAAATGTTTCAACTTCCTCTGTCGTTATGATTTTAAAACATTATTAAGCAACACCAAAAATATAGTATGTCTTAGCATACATCATCCTTTTGGCTGGGGTTCGTGAATATAAAGGTCATGAGAGTTCAGAATAGAGATGCGTCTGCTATGGGGAAACTATCCAGAGCAGCAGGCTTTGCTTTCTGCTCACAGAAGCTGAGCAATTCATTCAAAATAAAGGTCTACTCAGAAAAATCCTAACTTTCACTCCCACGAGCGTAAAGACCGCAGGCAGAGCGAAAGGCTACATTCCAGGAAAAGGAAGCTTTCGCATTCCTCCACAGTCTCCTCTCTAAGCGCAGCCACACAACCCCCGTGCTGCCTTAGCTTCACCTTCGCTGGGGCATTAGTTCGCACAGGTGAGCATTTGAGTGCCTCTGATGGCGGGCAGTCTGTAAGCATAAATGCGAGAGCCCATGGTCACCGGTGGCAGGCAGGGGGCTGTAGAAAAATCGAGTGAAGTGGGTTCTGTTCAAAGCCTCCTAAAGTATGAGCTGTCTTCCTCCATTGCATGCAGCCATCATTCAGCATCTGAGAGAGAGAATTTATAACAAACAGAGACATACTGTGTTGCAGTTCTGGAGGCCAAGAAGTCCAAGATCAAGGCCCCGGCTTGGCAAGGACATCTGCACGGCATCATGACAAGGTGTAAGTGGGATAAGAAGGAAGGAAGAAGGCAGTGTCTCTACCCGGCTCCTTTTGATAACGCTGACTCATTCAGAGAGACCTAGCCCTACAGGGCTAAAGATCCCGCAGGCACCCGGCACGCCACCGTCAAGGCTTTTGCGCTGGGGCGAGTCTTGCTGGATGTGAAAACACGTAAATCAAAGCATGAGACATGCTGGCATTTTAAAATAAAATAAGGAAAACCTGCTGAAGTCATTTTAATGGGCTTTAGCTCATAAAGCCTTATTAACTTCACTCATTAATATAGCTACTTGATTAGAGTTGATCCCTCTTTCTCACATAAACCAACCATATTAAAATCTAATCAAGCTGTTTTCTTGTCTAAAAAACATTCTCTGGCTGCCTGTGACAACAACGAAAAGTGACAAATATTCAGCTTATAATGACACTTGGGTGTGGTTTTCACCTTTCTGCTCTTACCTAGGTCCCTTTTCACGGCATGGGCAGAATTGCCTTCCTTGATGTCCAGCAGTTAGCCCAGGAATAGGGCATGATTATGACATCTGGAAGCCACCGGGATGCTCTAGTGCTCACAGTGGCAATCTGTCCCATTTTTCTTCTTGAGTTCCTATGTTCGTAGGTGAAGCTGTGAAGCCCCAGTTGTTTGGTGGTGAGCAGAGACAGCTGGCAACTTCACTCTTCCCTGCTGTGAGGAACGGCTCAGGAGCTCGGCTTCCATATTTAGTCACTTGATGAGCAGGTGTGACGGGCCAGCAGATGCCAGGTCCTACATGACTCAGAGCTCCCTCTTCTAGGGCTGTCTGGGGAGGCTTGGATGTTCTATCTGTGTCTCCCTCAACCCAATTGAACTCCTAATTTTGTCTAAGACTTAACCTCGGATCTGTTATTCACCAATACAAATGCAGTTCTGTCCAGAGTAACAGCTTTGGGGCTTCATCGCAGCATTCCTGGATGAGGATCCCTCCCTAGCAGAGAAGCAAGGAGCTGGGTACACAGCACCCCACAGGAAGTACCTGGTAATGCTCTCAGCTTGATGTTATTTTTTTAAAAATGTATTTAGTACAGGGTGTATAGGGTCTCACTACACAGACTGGACTTGTAGTGATCCTTCTGTTTTCAGCCTCCAAAGCACTGGGGTTATAGGCACATGCCACCTCGCCCAGTCTCAGTCACCATCCCAGCATGCCCTAGGGGTGAGGCCAGCATGACATGCTGGGAATTGAAACCCAGCTCCTGCATCTGCCTAAGCAGTCACTTTAGTCTGCGTGAAACAGGACAGTAGCAGAAAACTGGATTCAGGCCCCAGGCAGCTTGGTCCTGACCATGAAATTTCTGACACAATTCGGTGTAGTTCCGGGAAGCATGCTTTCTTTGATTTGGTGGAGACCTGTGACATATGTAGGTAACTTACCTAAAATCCTAAATTGTAATGTTTTGGGGTGACTCAGGGGTCTTGTGAAGAATGAGCCTTTAGCAAAATAAAACAAATATCTTCTAAGTTTAAATTTTTATGTATTTGAAAAACAGTAGCATGCCATTGATAATATATTCCTGAAATTGCTTTTATATTAGATTTAATATAAAATTACACAAAACCCCAAAAGTACACACACTAAAAATCAATAGCAATAACTCTAAAGGTGATTAAATTCCATCTTTGTCTCAAAACCATTGTTGTCTTCTTTCTGAAGTTCCCTAAAATGAATTGTATGACTCATTCTAGAAAAGTCGGGTTTTCTTCCTACTACAGTTGAACTAATGTCCCCCAACTTCATCTAAGTTTTCAGGTTTCGATAGCAACCCTACTCATCAAATCACTGCTAGTACTTCCTGTCTTACACTCTAGGAAGTTTTTCATGATTTTATCAGGATTGGGTAATGTTTCTTACATTTTCCTTTCAAGAAAGCTGTTTGCTTCTTAATGTAGATCAAAAATAATTAAAATCAGCTAAGATGTTGAGTTACATATGGAATTTACTATATATTTAATATCGGGTATGAGATTTGTCTTCCTTTTATCTTTTAATAATACAGCCTCACTCTTCCAGGTGCCATGAAAGAACATAGATGCTTATTTTCAATAGAAACCCCTCTGGGGGGTAGACTGTTTCATGGTTTTAGAAGTAAAGAAATTCTTGAAAAAATAAAAATATACTATGATTTCCCTTTGAAGTGAGTTTTAAAGAGATTAAGCTTCAAATAATTAAAGATGTGATTGTGACATGCTAAAGCTGATAAGTAAATTCTTAGCTAAAATTAATTGCAAACGAAGCTTAATGTACTGATTGCTTAGTAAATCATATTTTTATGCTTTACATTAATTTTCTCAAAGACTGATGCTCAGTTTATGCATAATGCCCAGCAACAACTCATCAAGCTCCCAAAACATTTTTCCTGAGGTGTGAAAGCAATATCTTGCTTCAAGTTTTAAAAAGGGTTGCTAAACCTCTCATCCTGAATCATGCTTTTGATTTGGTATTCATTTGTTAGGCGCAGGGTCCTTCGAAGACTGCTGGAAGCTGCAGCACCACAGACAGATAAAACCGTATCCATAACTTTCCCTGATGCCTTCCTGATGGCTTGACACCCCTCTGTGCGCTGCTCAGGTCTCTGTCAGTCTGAAGTCCTAAATGCATGATTCAAAGGAACAGTCAATAATCTACGTTAAGACACATGTCTATCATTCTGCTTGGTAGCAACTTTGTATTTCCTTCCCGAGTTTAATCCACTGATGAGACAACAGGAACAGCTCATTAATATTTGAATTTTATTAAATTAAGTCTATAATGTTGTTTGAGTGTGGCATGAATATAATTCTACACTGTGCTATGTTAGCTAGTTAGCAAGTCCACAAAAAGAGGAGACACAGAAGGTTATCTTTGCACCATTTTTCTGAAAGGTTCCCAGGGCAGGTTCCACGTATTTAGTAAGCCACATGGCTAACAAACTTCCCACTTGCCTGTGGCCACAAGCACCACTTGAAATGCACCCCTTTCGGGCCCGGCGGGATGGCTCAGTGGTCTAAAGCATCGGCTTGGGAAAGCTTGGGCGGCTTCAGGGACTGCGGTTCAATCCCCGGCACCACATGCTGCGCCAGCCCTGCTCTCGAGGCAGGCTGAGCCGGCCATAAAAATGAGTGAATAAACAAAGGTTCTGAAACAAGAAAAAAAATAAATAAAACAAAAAAATTCTTTAAAAAAATAAAATTAAAAAAAAAAAAAAGAAATGCACCCCTTTCAAAACCTTCAAAACCACATAAGAATTCACAGGCACTGATAAATGAGACTCAGGCCTCATACTTGTGACAAAGTATGCTCTATGCACAAGTTCTTATTTCCACACCATGAACATCACACACCCTGAACATTCTCATTCATTTTTTATAGCTTTTAAAGGTTTGGAAGTTTAATCTGCAGTAAGGTTCAACTAACTAAAGAAAATCTCATTTTCTTCAGAGACCAGCAAAGCCTAATTTTATTATATTTGCTTTCTAGAAATCTGCTGTTGGTTTTTAAGTGAAAGAAATCAACAAAGTAAACCTAAGAATTGAGCTAAGATGGAAATACAAAAGTAAAGCATTCTTGCATATCTTTATTCTAAGTGATTAAGGTTTGGACATCTTGTGTTACCAACTGACTGAAGAATTTTACTGCCATGCACAAGGCAGAGTGTGAGGTCATGTTAGTTATTATCACTAAACTTTTTCTTTAATGATAGCAAACTGTCAAATAATACACAAAATACTTGCAATGACAACAGAAACATCAAAAGGACACCTGGCCTTTGTAAGCAGCTTTATTTACACCAATGGACAGTAATCAGGATCATTCCCAAAATGTCAGGCCCTGATCTCTAATGGTCCAGGGCTTATGTGAGAAAAGCAGGCAGGGAATACAGAGGCAGAGTGACTTATCAGTTGGGGATTGTTCAATAGAATGCACCAGAGTGACAAGCCATTTCTAAGGAATGACGGTAACAAGAACTGGAACTGGAACTATTACCCTGGAAACTAGCAAACTGAAGTACACTGGCTGGAGGGGGTATCTTCTGCTACATCCTCCCCCTCTAGTTGCCCCAGCAAATCTTTGCTGGGCATATTACATTTGGTTTTTGGTGCATGTTCCAACTAAAAGTGGTAACATCAGAGTTGTCAGTGATCCTAGGATGGGCCTTGGCCGTGGTCCCCAGGCTTGTCTTATTACAGAGTGTGTTCCTAAGTTGCTTTGTAGAAAAGTCATAATTTAGGCCTATTTGTTCTCTAACATTGCTCTGACAAGGTAGTGAAAGAGCTAATCTGATGTAGGAGAGCATCCAACGTGCCTTGGAGCCTTGGACACTCATCAAACCATGGTCAATGTTGGACTGATCATTCTGTTCTCTTCTGGAAACCACCCATAGATTTTAAGGTAAAAACCACAGCTAACAGTGGGCAGGGAAGCAAGGACTGGGCTGAGAAGCCTGTAAAAGCACAAAAATGAAGGGAAATAGGCATGGAGCAAGCCTATGAATGGTGCCTTAGGTGTGCATGGAGTGATCAGAGCAGAGGTCTTTGAATGTATGTCCTATTTAGACTGAGCTTCAGAAGAGCTGTATGATCCAGGTAAATAATTTAGAAATTCAGCAGGACTCTGGAATGGTAGGTCTAAGACTAGATTCCTGAAACTTCGAGAGCTGTTAATGCATTGTGTGCAGAGGTATCTACAGGTATAGCTGGTCTTTTTGCTGAGCTGGTTACAAGTTGCCCCTCGAGAGTACTCTTTCAGAATTTTATGGCCTGTGTGTGCTGTACCTACCCTCTATTTAATCTTTAATATTTCTGCCAGTTTTCGAATTGTCTCTCTTATGAAAGCAGGACTGTTAACACTGCCAATAATAGAGGGTAGGCCATGCCTGGGGATGATTTCTTACAGCAGGATCCTATGAACATCTTGGCCAGCCTGAGTGAGAGATGATGCACACCAAATCATGCTGAGTGGAGGTCAGGACTGGTGACACAGGTGCAGAAGCCTGAGCTGACTACGGATGGACAAGAGACAGTGCTGTGTTTTAAGTTTGCAACCAGTGTTCAGTTTCCAGCACCACATCTGTGCTGGCCCTGCCTCAGGTATACTAAGCCAGGCACAGATTCACAGCATGGTGGCATGTGCTTGTAATCCCAGCACTAGCAAGGCTGAAAACAGGAGGATCACAAGTCTGAGCTGCATAGCCAGACCCTGTGCCAAATATATTTTAAAAAATGTTTTCAGAGTACACAATGGAGGCAGGCCTGGCTCGGATGAAGGTGCATCTTCTAGGATTGCTGGGTAAAGTTCTTTTGGCTGGAATTGATGTTCAGTTGATCAGACATGCAGAAGGGGCTTAGGCTTCTGGATCAAAGCCTAAGATCATTGTTTTGAGCATAGGTTTGGCCAAAATAACTTTGTCAAAGGTGGCCACAGCACATCTAGCCTGTCAGATTCCATTCACAATGAATCCGCTTCCGTCTGTAAACGGGGTGTACTCAACATCTGTCAGGAGCTTCACTTTGTCTCAGAACAGTCCATTGGTCAGTATGAGGCAGTCATGGTTGTGGGCAAGGCCAAGCACAGCATGTGGCCCCTGGACAGTTAGGTCTTGGTCTGAGGTGAGCTTGTCAGCCCTTTTGTCTGAAGGATGGTGGCTAGTAGAGCACAGAAGTAAAGGGAGATGGAATTTAATGACTGGATCCAAATATTTGGACAGTGGCTGCTGAGAGCTCCTGGAGTCTGACAGTCCGAGCGCAGCACCTTTGTTTCTGCGGACCCAAGGATCCAGTTTCTAGAGCAGTCAGCAGTTCTCAGAAATTTTCAGCTTCTTTCTTATAACCAGTTTCTTCCAGATATTTCAGCAGTACCTTAATTTCTTTTTATTAGGCAGCTTGGCTGTCACTCATCATCTAGGAAACTAGTGAAACAAGCTTTTGAACCTCTGGGAAGTTGACTCCAGGCCAGTTGACTTTTGAGTTCAGAAAAGGGGTCTTGGGGCAGGGGAGATAGCTCAGTAGAATAAGTGCCTGCCTGGCAAGCACAAGGACCTGAGTTCAATTCCCAGTCCCATTAAAAAAAAAAAAGACCTCCATCCAGAAGGGGGCCTTCTGATTTAAAGGCAAAGAGCGGGCAGCTGACAGGAGTCAACTGAAGGCAGAAGAGAACATCCTTTAGGTCCAGGCCGGTGGACCAGTAGGCTGTGGGAGGCAGACGACTGAGGCAATGTGTACAAAGGAAACTGTGGTGGCATTGGAAGCCTGGAGATTCTGAACTAGCCTTATGGAAAGGAGAGGTGTATTTTTTAAGTTTAGCAGTCTATAATTTTTTTTCTTAGGAGTCAATGATGGCAAAAAGAAGGCTACAGAGAAAACTGTGGCAGTTGAGTTCAAGTGAATCGCCTCTTGTGTCAGGATTTATCCCCTTGAAGGGGCTCATGGGAGCAACCCAAAAGCTGAGGAAGGCAATTTGAGATCTCACTATGGAAACCAGGTAGCGCCTGGGGATAACTGCCCAAAAAGGGTAATAAGGAGAAGGAACTGCAGAGAGCAAGACGATTAGCAGACCACTGGGATCCCAAAGTGCTGCAGGCTGAATACCTGTGCCCTGTGGTGTCTGACAACAGTGGGTGTCTCAGAATGCCAGGACTGTGGGCTGGGGATGTCGCTCAGTGGCAGACTGCCTGCCTTCCTCTCAGGGAACGGTCAGCATTGAAAATGTAGTTCTGCAAGAGCGAAGCTGTCTGGCTTGGGACAAAGGAGACAAAGTGGTTTCTACTTGCAGAGGAAGTCCCCAGAAGCAGTATGGGGAAGAACTCGTATAGGAACTCATCCTTGACAAAAATGTCCTCTTCAGGCCAGAAATGTGTGCCTCAGAGAGGAGGCAGGAGGCCTGGGTCCCAGTGTCATGCTGTAATCCTGAGTGGATGCATTCACCAATGAATTCATAACTAGGGGTGATGTTTGGATATGGGACGTGTGTGGGAAACACTTCTGGGTCACAGGAAGGTCATATCTCAAGGTCAAGCCCTTTCCTTCTCTCTGCTTCCTGGCCATACGGTGAGCAGCTTTCCTCCCCCCAGGATTCCACGGAGCCCTTTCTTCCCTGAAGCCACCCAGATGCCTCAGGTCTGAGCCCAAATTAACCAACCCTCCTTGAAGTATGAGTGTTGGGAATCATAGCCCAGTGACAAGAAAGTGACTAATAAGACATCCTCATTTTACCAGAATTCTTATTTCTGCTCTGTTCATTCAAAGCTGCCATAATCAGGATCATGTCCCCTCAACCACTCACACTACCATCCCTGCTCTGAATACTGTGAAAACCAAATGCATTACATTTTAGGGCAATGTGGAATTAAAGTTGTAGATGGAATTAAGATTCCTAAATCATTTACTTTGAGTCGGTTATCCTGGATTACCCAACTAGACCCATCCCAACCGGACATAATCATCAGGATTCTTCTAAGAGATGAAAGCAGATTAGCTAAAGCCTGAAATTTGAAGATGCACTGTTTCTAGCTTTGAAGGTGGCGGGAGGGGACACTAGGCAGATAATGGCTTTAAAAAGTCAGGAGCACCGCAAATCATTCCTGCAGTCTCCAGAACGAAGCAACTCTGTGAACGCCTTGCTTTTTATCTGGTGAATCTTATCTTGGACTTCTGGCTCCAGTTCTATAAGGTAATAAATGAATGTTTAAATCATGAAGTTTGTTATGGCAGCAACAGAAAAGTAACATAGTATTACTGATCAGATATGTGTACCCGTCTCTCAATTACCTAACTGGTGTATGTCATGGTCCCTAACCTCAGTAAATCCAGTGGAGGACATTAGACCCCTGGCATATTATTGAGTGACTCTATTAGGAAAACTTTGGTGGCATTAAAAGTCCCTTGATATTTAGGTGGCTATATTAGGAGGAGATACTCAAAGATAAAAACAGAAGAATAGGTCTAGTGATGCGTATGGACTATTTGATTCAGGAAAACCTTCCTCAGTGTTAGGGCCATGATGGCCAGACTACTGATGCCCTGTCTTCTATGTGCAATCGTCTCTTACAGAGGGTAATGGTGCAGATTGATTTTTGAGTTATATTTTACAAAAGAGAAACGTGGAAAGGAAAACTAGAGAACAAAAAGAGAAGAAACAGGAGCCATGCAGGTGCTGCATGATGAATGCTCCTGGCACTGGACATCAACTTTTTTCAACCAGTGGCAGGCTGATCTCACTGTCTTTGCTGGTGGCGTTAGGCATCTGGTGTCCCGTTAAGACTTCGTTGTAACATTATATACAGGATCTTTTGATGGAGTCATACACATTATGTTAACTCTTCGTGAATATAAACATTGCCTCACACTGAAGGTGGCTGGGAACTAATACTGAGCAAAGACCTCCACGAGACTGTCTAGCATGGCACAAGTTCCCTGTTCAGGGTGGAGGAGTTGAGTTTGACAAAGCCACATTACACATCTACATTCTAACAAAGAGGTGTTACCATCCCTCTGAGGCACTCACAGCCGGTAGCAATTTTCTTTCCCCTATGGCATAAACACTAAAAGTACGGTCACAGAACTTTCTGTGTGACGTGCTTCCCAGGTGTGCAGAAAGCTCAGCAGTGAGAGGTGCTCCCCGTGCTAAGGTGAAGAGTGAGCTTCAGGTGTGGCTGTAGCCCGCAGTGGTCCTCATTTGAAATGATAAGGTTTCTAGGTCAGGAGTGAACTACATCTGCACTGTCGAGCTGGTCCACAACGCTACCTCCCGGGCAACACCGACAGGCACTTTTTCAGATAAGAAATGATGATTACAATAGGTGTTCCTGTGAAGCGACGCCTGTGCAGTGGGTAGGAGCAAATGATTTCTGCCACGTGGCTGCTTTTGAATAAAAATTACTATAAGTTGCCCATTTGGCTTATATAAAATATATAAATATAAAGCCAGTTATCAAAAGTGTTATTTCCACTCATCCAGTGAATATCTCTGCAACTGGCATTCTGCTTTTAAAGCGCAAATTTTGTGGAGATATCCTAGCGCATGAAGTTGTAGTCTTCGAAGGTGTTGTTCTATAGTGCCCAAATGCAGACAAATCGAGACCCACATCCTGGGTCCACCATGTGACCCCACTACTCTGGCCCTCATTCTCACCATCGCAAAGCAGGTTTTATACTGGCTTTTTTCAATAATTAAAGAGATAATCCATGCAAAGTGATTAATACACTGAATTAATAAATGTTAGCTTTTCTTTTAATGGCTGAAACACAGTAATCTGCTGACTGGGGATACATGTTGGTCGGGTTTCTCCACAATACTTCAGGCTGAGTATATCCATGAATGAAAGGTTGCATCTTTAGGTCTGTGACATTAAGCACCCAGCAAGACACAGGTGGCCCTCTGTCGGGAGGACTCTCTGGTGAAATCGGCTCTTTGATGAGCCCTGGATTGGGCTGAGCCATCCTGGCAACAAGTCGCACACATTGGAGAGTTGGTGGATGTAGAATGGGACCTGGCCGTTTGGGCACCATTTCCTGCTTTTCGACTATATCTTCCCAGCAAGCAAGAGAATCTGCAACCTTGGCCTCGTTTCCAGTACTCCGGAGCACGACAAATCTGCTAGTTGACTGCGTGTTAACCGCTTGGCTCATCCTGGGGGGAGCGTGAAAGCCAGCTTGAAAGAAAGAGCGGCTGTCAGCCTGACCCTTTGATACCACCACACCCCGGCCTGACCCTGGTAGGCCGCACGCTGAGGTGACTGGGTGGTGCTGAGAACTTTCGAAGCCATTATGAATCTTTGAAATAACAAGGGCTGATTGATGAACAGCGTGTTGTCCTTTTTACAGTGAGCATGCGCAGTGTCTGTCTGCTGATACCAGATTGCCCTACTGTAAATACAGCCTGGTTATCCACATTTCTCTGCCTTTCTCAAATAGCCACACTGACAGTAGTAAGGAGGAGAAACCAGGCTTCCCTTCTGGAGCACACTTTGTCTAAGACTTCAGGAAAGGAGGCAGCAGCTCATGTTGTGAATAGCTGCTATGTTCATCTCTGCGTGAGACACTCTCTATCCACAAAGCTCTATACACCTCCCCAGTAATTCTGAATTGCCAATACAATCATCCCTATGCACAGAGGGAGAAGGTGAATCTCAGAGAGACCAAGGTCATGGAACCAATAAGTCATGCAATTAGACAGCTAACTTAGTTCTGCTGATTCCAAATTCTTTGCTGTTTTTACTACACCATGTTGCCTCTGGCACTTGGTGACTTTGCCTGTACAATGAAGTAGATGAGGTATCCATCTTTTTCAGGAAAGATTTGAAAAAACAAAACCAAAATATGATACATTTTCTTTCTTTTCCTTTCTTTTAAAATAATTTTATTTAGTAACACTCCCACACTTTATGTGACAGCGTGGCACGATCTTTCACAGACACACCAATGCATTTGAATGTGTTCTCCTTCTCCCTCTCCTCCTCCTCCTTCCCCTCTCCCAAGCCATGGGCAGGGCTGTGCTCCTCCCTTCAGAAGGTTTTTGTAGCAGGGTGCGAGATAGAAGCCTCTTGAACCTAGGCAGTTTTCCTTATTGCTGTGAAAGCCTTACTCTGACATTCTTTTGAGCAGTGCACCAGAAGGTGAAGAGAGAAGAGAGCTGGTTCTTTGGGATTCATGCCAGGAGGCAGAAGGGCTTCACTGGAACACGACAGGAGCAGAGTTCTGTGTTCAGAGGCCAGAGCACGGCTCTGAGGCAGAGATCCTGGAACTGGCAGCACTCGGAGAGCTCAGCATCCTTCTGGCCTAGGAGAGCACAGGCTCTGCAGCGCAGACTTCAGGGCCTTGCAGCAGGGAGTGCTTGAGCTTCAGCAAGGCTCTGAAAGAGGAGGAAGCGCTAGGCCTGCAGTGCTGCCCCCTGGACGCCTCAGTCAGTACCTCCTTGATTCTCACACTGCCTGCATGACTAAAACCCAATTAGTCACCTGAATCACACATGTAGGAGTTTAGAGCAGAGTTAGTACTGATGCAAGTTAATAAATAAATGTGGTATTTCCTGCCGACTGAATCACACCTGCTCTGTAATGAATCAAACCTGAGACTGAGGCATATGGAGACCTCAGTGAAACCTACCTTCCTTTTGTTTATAACCTGTCACCAGGCCCCCTTTACAAGAGGTAATTTTAAAGGAATTAAGAATGAGCTATTCAAGGTTCTATATTGAGGCTCAGCTTCTGGTAGAATTACTAATTGTTCTGGTGTATTCAACAGTATAATTGCTAGTCATCACAAGGCTTACACCCATGCATAAAGAGGTTAAGGTGTCCTGGTGCTAGTTTACACTTAGGTCACAGAACACATTTTGGCATCTTATTGCTCTGCCGGGTAAGGGGATTGCTCAGCAAGGCAGCTGTGGTCAAGTGCTCAAGCCTAGCTCTTGAGCAGGCAGCGGGAGCACCAACCTCTGCCTCAATACATGTACTTCACCATGCACTTCACAACTTACACATGCTTACCCAGGGCACTTGCACACGTCCGCACTATTACAGCCATATCTTTTAATGCTGAAAACTTCTACTAAGACCTTGGTTTTAATGCTAATAGATACAACCACACATCCCCAGCAGGCCTGCTTTCCTACTCTATCAGAAGGTGAATGCACACCACCGTAGCACTCTTCAAACGTGCCACCCTTTGAACACACACACACACACACACACACACACACACACAGAATCAGTGGCCATATCTTGAACTTGATTGAGGAAATAAGCAAAATAGGCACAGTTACTGTATTACAATGACCAAATCTACCAAACCACTATGCTTTCTTCCCTCTTTTCTGAAAAAGCAATCGTTCCTTCATGGATCTAAATCCTGTCCCCTTCAGGCACACAAAAAAGTTTTCACGGTATGGGCTTCCCAGGACTTCAGGTTCTCCAGCTAATTTCCTTTCCTCTTCACAGCAAAACCGCTTTCTGAAAACCTCTCCATCCTGGCAATGCACGGCCTCTCATCTCCCGGGTTCTCCTCAGCCTAGCTGGGCTGCAAGTCTTCCCTAGACCACTGGTGTCACTACCAACTTCCCTCAGGTCCTCAAGCCCCAGTTACTTCCCTGCTCTGGCTTTACCTTTCTGCACATTGTACAACCCAGAGAACATTCCAGAAACAGCCCCACTGCTGTGATTTCCAGCCTTCTCAACTGGCGTCTTCCCCTGTCTCTCCTCTCACCCTCCCTGGCTATTCCTCAACATTGGGCAGCCAAGGATGCCCCGCCCCCGACTACTCCTGGCCACTCCGTTCTTGCTGCAGATTCAGACGCACAGGCCTTGGTGACATGTCCAGTGAATGTTCAAATGGGGAGAGGAAGTGGAGGAAGGGAAAGACAAGCCGTGTCAAGTACCAGCACAAACTCTCTGTGATGCTTGTGATTGCTATATCTATCTAAAATATACCAATAAAATATAACATAAAAAATAAAATTCAGGTAAATGAACATTGCTCTTAATAATATGTCTGCACAAACTTCCGCCTTCCCCAGTCTACCATCCCTTCCTTCTCAGTAATTACCATCATCTTCCACAACCCTTGTCACTCAAAACCAAAAAGAGGAGCTTCTGTTCATTCTACTCTTTCTTTCTCCCTCCATGTCCAGGTACTGGGAACCCGACAGTTCCACGCTAAGAACAGCCTAAGTGGGACAGCTTTGCCCTGGTTCCTCACCGCCATCCTCCAGATTTGTTGTGGCGGCTGCTACAACCAAAGAGAATTTGTTCCTTTACACGATATGGCTTGCTTCTCCCCCACAGCTCTCAAGACCGACCTCCTGCTTGTGCTTCTCCACGCATGGATTTGGGAGACTCTGTTGTCTCCCAGACAACAGAGGGACACTCTAAAGTGCACGTCTGATCATCCCACTTCCAGCCCCAGTGAAGACTTCCAATTCTCTTCTTCATCCTCTGTTGTCTACCCCAGGCTCACCCTGCTGTCTGTTCCTTTGTTTCTGTGTTTATTAAACATACTCAAAACGCCTGAAGCCTAGGCCTTTGGGCTGCTTATCTTCTGTTGGCACGATTTGCCCCTCATCACTGCACGAACTACTTCTCCATGATGTTCTAGTGTTATTCTTTAGTTCTTCAATGTGCTCCAAATCTGACCTCCAGAGGCGCAGCCTGGTCAGCATGGTTGGTCACTGGGAAGATGATCAGAAGGGTTCATTCTTCTCTTGGCTCCTCATTGCTCTGCTTCCTGGACACCATACTGTTGGGTACAAACCTACACAATCAACCAGACCAGGCTTTCTGACATTGCTAAAAGATTTATTGAGGGCAGCAAGCAGGCCGTCTGTCTAACAGACCAAGACAGTAGTGAACAAGGCAAAGCACAGGGGTTTTTAGGTGTTAAGGTGTTTAGGGGGGTCAGGTGGGCTGGAACAGCCGAGGGAGAGCTAATCTTGGCAGGGCTGCCTGGACTGTGGGGGGCTTTTAATGTGAACAGAGGAGAGTTCCTTTGGTGGCTTGGCTAGGGCCAAGTCAGGTGGACCTGTGCTGTGGTTTTAAGCTTGGCTCTGGGCGGGGCCAGGAGGCGGGCCCCAAGGAAAGAGTTTAGGGGCAGAGCGCCTGGGAAACCAAGAGGGAGAGTATTTGGGGCAGGGTGCCTGGGAAACTTTGAATCCTGACCTATCATTCCAGACTCTATTTGATAGAAAAGGGGTGAAAATGTAATCTGACTACTTCTGGCTGAGCAGGAACATTGTGGGCTGAGAAACTGGACATAGGTCAGGAGTCGTCCTCACTGAAGGGATCTTGCTGGAGTAAGGTCTGGTAGGAGCAATCTGAGAGAAGCATTTGGTTATACTTTGGGGTTGTTTACTGGAGTGCCCTGGAGGTGTAAGGGAAGTCCAGGAAAGACCAAGGTGCCACATAGAAATGGCTGTAGGTCCGCCTTGTGTTGCTTGTCTGGAGGTGTGTTGAATGAAGTGAGTTTGGTGCAAGGGAGGCTATAGTGGAGACTCCCAGGGAACAGACGAGGTTGTGGGAAGAGGGGAGCAGCAAAAGGGAGAGGTCAGTGGCTAAAGGCCTTTGAGAAGAGGACAGGCATGTGTGCGTTGTTGGGTACAGCCAGGATGGCTGTGAGATCAGGCCTTAGAACAGACATGTATGGGAAGCATGGTGAGGCTGGTGGTCTGAGTTGAAACAAGAAGGGAGGCTATGACCTGAATGTGTCATTTTTACCATGACCACGTTGAAGGGGAGGAGTAAGGGAGTGCTAACTGATGGGCTTGAGTCCCCTCTGATGTCCGGAGCTATGGGGTATTGGGGAGTGCAGGGCAAGGCCGTGGAATCTCTGAGGCACACCTGTGTAGGACTAGCACGTGAGGCTCGAGTGGGACTGGAAGTGTCTCAGAGTGTGTGGTGAACAGTGAAGCAGGAAGGAGGAGCTGGCTGTGCATTGAGGTTAGGTTTGTAGGGTGAGCACTGTGGGGAGACAGGTGAGAGAGACGTGGAACCTTTGTGTGAGGTCATTCCCCGTGAGAGATATGGGGTAGGTTGGGTTTATAAGGAAATTATGAGTGAAGAACAGTGTCTGGAGTAGGCAGGGAATGGGCCTGTCTGAAGGCATTGCATAGGTTGGCCATCAACGCTCACTATGGAGATTGTAGATCTAATATAGCAACATTATAACTGCCTAAGCAGGTGCTTTAGTCTGCCAAGCTACCTGGCTGGCCCTTAGACTCACTTCTATTATGGAATCTCCTTTCATTTGGGGGCTAGTGACAAACATTTGATATTTTTTCCTACCCATCTCCACATAAAAAATACCCAAAATGATGTCCTATCTTGCAGCTACTTACTGTAGCTCCTACATTGTTTCTCATATTTGTATTCAGAAGATGTCTTAAAGTTGGCAGCTGATAGATTCTGGGAAGCTAGAGTGTTCTAGAAAACTGAGTTCATACTGAAGTAGATAAAACAGTTCAAGTGAAGTAGAGAAAATGGTCTAGGGACAGCAGTCCATGTAGGAAAGATAAATAATTTAGTAATTGCAGGAAAGTCATTTCATGTGTAATGAAGGAAAGATAATTGCCTAAAATGGTCACGTGAAAGAGGTATATTATTGAGGTCCGAGTGATACCAGAGGATGGCCTGTGGGATATTGGGACCATAATATGAACATACAGGGACACATTGACATGTTGGTAGGGAAGTCCTAGGATGCAGTTCAAATGGCTCAATTTTATAATAAGAAGCTTTCCACTTAAACAGAATATGTGAGTTTGTATTGTTATAAGAGCTGTCAAGATAGCTCAGGGCACTAAGTGCCTGCTTAGGCAAGCACAGGGACTAGAGTTCGATCCCTAGCACTACAGATGGAGTGAGACCTTGTAGACTGTACTAAATACATTAAAAAATAAAAAGAAAGAAAAAAGAAGTGGGTCTAATCAACAGGGCTGAACTTCATCAGGATTTGTTTGATCTGTTGATGTTACTAATCTCCATACTTAGCCACTGCAAAAAAAGACAATGATAGGGACACCAATCACCATGTCAAAGCTAATAAGTAAGAGCATGGTCTGCTAAATTCGAATAGAACCAGAGTGTCTCAACAGTAACAAAAACCCACATATGAAGTATAAAAATAGCTAGATATACAAATAGTCAGCTGAGAGATAATCCATGTAGGTCTGCTCTCTTCCACCCTTACCTGTGCCTGCTGGACACCAGTCTGCTGCATACTCATTTCACGCTGATCCTCTCGATCTTGTTTTGATTAACCTACCATCTTTCCTTTATCCTCTTAAACCTTCTATTTTCCTTTTCCACCTAGGTTGATTTCTCTATATTATAGCCACTTTATTTTATTTTACTTATTTATTTTTGTAGTACCAGGGATTGAACTCCGGACCTTGTACTTGCCAGGCAAATGTGCTTCTTACCTAAGATCCCACATTATTTCTCCTGTTTGTATTCAGAAGATGTCTTAAAATTGACAAATGGTGGATGTGATGAATCTAGAGGGTTCTAGAAAACTGGGCTCATATTTACATAACTTGAGCAAGTGGCAACTGGTGTCAGGTCTTGGGAAGCATAGCCGCACAGACAAGCTTTGCTTTGAGCCTTCTGTGATCCTGGAGGAAGATGCTGGGCTGAGAAAGACGGCCTGGGAGAGTGCAGGGAAGAAGCTGAGAGGATCCCACCTGCTCTTAGGTTGTTCTCATGTGTCTAATAGTAAATCCTTGAAGTTCAAGATTCAACATTCATTCCTTTATAGGATAAGTGAATATCCAAGAGGTGTATTCTTTTAGGTGGGACCATGAGATCAGTATTTCCTGAACATTTGAGACAGAAGCGAGACTCAGGCCAGGGCCTTTAGGTAAGGCATAGAGCTCCTCTCATCCAAACATTAGGGTGTGGATGACAACAGCATTCTGAGCCAGGTCAGAGAGCGTCAGTCCCAGTAGGTCCTATGCTGGAGGCGAGGCACACATCCTTACTAGGGGCAGATGTGTAAGGGACATCAGCCAGTTTCTCAGGATTTGCATCTGAGGATTCCTGCTAAATTATAACCAAGAGCAACAGTGGGGCCTGCACCTCTGTTTGTCTGGAAGGCTTGAAAACTAGAAGATAGGCAGAGACAAGACAGGAGTAAGAGAAAATAAATCTAGGGAGGTAGGACCTTCCAAGGGGGGGGGGAGTGGGAGAGGGAGAGAGAGAGATTAATTTTCAGTGCTCATTGAGAAATAACTAATTTTTAATTTTTCATTTGCTCTTTAAGTTGCTCGTCTTTTTATTTATTGTTTTACCAGACTTAAATGGATAATATAGTCATTTCTACCTCATACATTCTGTCACAAATTCAAGAAAATGTTGCTGAGCAGAATGTCTGCTATTTAACTCTCATGATGATTGTTTCTGTAAACTAATATCAGTATCTGTTCTATATGTAGCAAAAATACCATCTGTCAATATAGGAAGGCCTCGTGCTAAGTGGACCCCTTAACTTGATTTGAAATTTCTTGGTATGAGTTTGGTGCCCAAACCATGATTATTTCATTAGAATTATTTATTGGCTGGCTTACTATCCATTAATTTATAATGAGCTAGTTATTAAATAGAGAACTTCATTCTTTTCAATCAAATATTCTCTCAGATCTAAGCTTCCTGATTTCCTAGAAAAAGATTGCCTTTTAAGAGCTGTAAATTTGATATTTAATGATAAACCGACTTTAATTAATCTAATTATAGACTCTAGAGAATGGAGCTCTTTATTGGTAAGTTTCTTTAGAGTCAGATTTTGTATTTTCTTTTTTAAATTCTGAATTGGTTAGGCCGGGCGTGGTGGCGCATGCCAGTAATCTCAGCACTTGGGAGGCTGAGGCAGGAGAATTGATGTGAGTTCGAGACCAGCCTGGGCTACAAAAGTGAGTTCAAGGCCAGCCTGAACTGCATAGTGAGACCCTGTCTCAAAAAGACAAAAAAAAAAAAAAAAAAAAAAAAAAAAAAGAATTGGTTGTAGAGACAGCAGTTTTATAAGTTGTTATAGGTTAGATTTAAGTTGGTCCCTAAAGTTTCATGTGCTGGGAAGTTGATTGGATTCCCAGAGTATTACACTGACTTGGTGTTAGAAGGTTGGACCTTGGGGGAAGAGGTGGGTCACTGTGGGCGTGGTCTGGGCCGGTCTCTCCCTTTCCCTTCCTTCCTGAAGTGTCTCCCTGCTTTCTGGAGGTCATCCCCTGAGCAGTCGCCCTCCTCTGGGGCACCTGCACCGTGCCATCCTTGCCTTGGTGCAGCCCACCATGGCCTAAGACCTGAGCCAAAATAAATTTCTCCTCTTTTTAAATTGCAAATGTCTGTTATTTCATCCCAGCGATAGGGGAAGTAACTAAAGCTCAAGTGAAAGCTCACTGTTCTGTTCATTATTCCACTGACTCACCTCCGTTCCCATCTATACGCTCCTGCTCTAGATGCTGCAAATTCATGTAAGAGAATGAGATATAGTTACAGTAAAAGAGAAAAAAAAAAAGAAGGAAAAGATTTCACAGTTCATGAGACATGTGCTGGGGAGAAGCACATTGTACCGAACCAAATTATTTTCCTATTAAAAGAGACCTTGTGTAATGGACAAAGATCTAATTTGTTAAAAGTCTACAGTAAATTATGATTTTAAGAATAAATGTCTTGCCTGCCTGGCAAGTACAAGGTCCTGAGTTCAATCCCTGGTTCCAAAAAAAAAAAAAAGAATAAATATCTTAAGCAGTAGTCACACCAGCTTGTCTTCGGACCCATGGGCCAGTGCCTTGTTTGGGTCACTTAAGCGGTGGAGTGGATATTGACATTCTAACCTAAGAATCAGTGTCCACCCTCAGGCTGCTATAGTACATGACAGACACAGCCATTACAAGTGGCAGTAGGAGCATTTATAATCTGTAACAACACAAAGTTTTATGCCGTTGAAATTGTTGTTTATTCCACAATAAGAAAAAAAGTGGAAATATTGATAGTTTCCTTCTGTGTACCATCAAAATCATTACAGTGTCAAAAATAATAGTGATAATGCTCCCTACTCCAAAGAAGAATAAAGGGAAAACCAGGTAAACAACAAAATAGAATATGCCGCAACACATCCGTTTGACGAGATGAATAAAGGCACAGTGGAGCAAAAGGAAATGGGTATTTGACATATCTCTAAGAGTTTAGAAAAGAATTACTGGAAAATATGTCCCATGACCTAAGCGGTAAGAAGGAGCAAGTGTTTGCAAATAAAGAACAGCCCATGGGCATGTGTGAAGGAGGAATTATATTAACCACAGCAAGCAATTTGCAGGAGTATGCCCTCCAACATAGCCAGCTCCACACTACTTAGGCATACAACTGAAGAGCAGAAGTGAAAGAAAATGAAGCGATCTCTAAGGCATGTGTCCTGGGATAATGAATAGAGGAAGAGACATCCAGAGTGGACGCTCTCGCAGGCGTCCAGACACAAGATGCAGAAGCAAACAGCATGGGCCACACCAAGGAAACAGCTACCACCTGGGAGCTTCTCCCACGTTCGCAGAGCTTTAGAGGGTACAGTGGGCTCCGTGTACAGACCAGTTCCTTTCCTGCCTGTCAGTTGAAATCAATCAGGTGCGACACAGGAGGTCAACGCAAGGCGCAGGTTTCTATCTGACAGGTGTGGTAAGTGAGAACTCCGGGCATAGGGGCTCTCTCGATGGGCTGCTGACAGATGTGGCCCATTATTTGAAGTTGGCACTTTTGGAAAGAAGAGGGCCAGTGGTGAGTGGGTAGTGGACACGCTGAGCTATAACATGTACTCAATCCATAGCATTGAAATGATCATTTCAATACCGAGTTGTACTAAAAAATATATGTAAGTGTTTTAAAAGTATTTTAAAATATAAATAATACATACACCAATGTTTAATTTTAAGATGCCAGTTAGCTGGATGAAGGGTTACTAAGATAACAAGTAAAACACTCCCTCTGGACGTGCCTAGGAGGACATTTCCGGAAGAGATCAGCCTTTGAGTTCACAGGCCATGTGAGGGTCACCCTCTCCAGTGTGGGCAGCGCGCGACCCACCAGGCTCAGGTGGAACACACAGGCAAGACGCTCCCCCACAGCTGGCACACCTGTCTCCCCTACATGGGCAGGCCTGTCCTGGGCCTTTGGATTACTGCATCTGGACCAGTTTTATAAATGAAATAATCTTTTCTAACCTTGAAAAAAAATTTTTTTCTAGAACACACTTTTAGTTATGTTAGTTGCAGCTGTTTTCAAGGATAATATTCAAATAGTTTTGAATTCAGAAATTTCCTTGCTGTATTTAACAGACTGTTCATTTTCCTCTGAGTATAAGTTTCCCGATGTAGTTTTAATGGACTTTCTTCAAAAAAAGAGAAACAATTTTAAGAGGGAAGAAAGCATCCAGCAAACTGGTGCAAAGAATCCAGAAAGTGCTATCATCTGAAAAGTATGTGAGAGTAAAATTTTATATTTAGATGGTGAAGAAATTAACTCCAAATATATTAATATCACTACACAAAATATAGATGCCAACAGTATTCCTCTCATAAATGTCTTTTTATTCAAAATACTTTAATTGTCCATATATACTGGGTCTAGTAAGACAGTACAGAATGTGTGCTGATTAAATCAGGATAGTTAGCATTTCTCTCCCCTTAACATTTACCATTTCTTTTGCACTGGAAACCTTTGAATTCCTCTCCTCTAGTTTTTCGTAAAATACGCAGTAAGCTGTAAGCTGCAGTGCCCTACAAGGCCGCAGAGTGCTAGCACCTATTCTTCCTAGCTCACTATTTTGTTGTCCATTATCGACCTTCTTCCACTTCCTTCCTGGTCCCTTCCTAGCCTCTAGTGATAGTTATTTTAATCTTTATATCTATGAAATTAATGTTCATCGCTTCCTTATGCAATCTCAAGTACATTTGTTAACAGAAAAAAAAAAAATCAACTAAGATGAATACAATCACCAAATTCATGGCTTTGGCCAAATCAGGACAGTGCTGTTTTTAAGGAAAATTTAAAACACTGAATTTAAAGGTGTGTTATTTCTAATCTGAGACAAAGGCCAACCTAATCATCCCAAAGGCAATTTCTGACTAAATGTGTCTCCTGTTCCTAATCATTATTTGTGGATTCAATTGCTCACTCTAACTTTTATCTAAATGTTTAGCCATAGCTGTTGCACCTGAAATGTTGACCATTGTGAACAGTTAACATGTTCTATTTTAATCATGAACAATTACTGTGTTTATAAAAAATACAGAACGTTAAATGCCAGAGTGTATTTATTAAGTCATCCCTGATCCATCTCATGTGTTCTGTCGTCTCTTAACCATTCATTTATTCGTGCATTGATTTAAATATTCATTGAGCATGCACTACACATCCAGTACTTAACAGGTACTAATAAAAGGAACCCGGGTGAGCGTTTCCTTCTGTTTTCCCTTCCAACCTGGTGAAGCACAAGCTCTTATGTGGTGATTACTGTGTACAGCAAGAGAGCCAGCATTTCTAATACATAAGCTCATTGAAGGCCTACAGCTGCCCTTTGAATTCTACACAACTCTTGTCCTATTTTACAGGTATGAAAAATGTTTCATAGAGCAGTTCAGTAACTTGCTTGAAGGTTACATAACAAGGGCCTGGGGATATAGCTCAGTGGTATAAATGTCCGCGTGGCAAGCACAAGATCCTAAGTTTGATCCCTGGTGCCACAAAAAAAGAAAAAAAAAATTACATAGCTACTCAGGAGTCATCCCTTAATCAAGAAAGAAGGGAGAAATTTTATAATGTAAGAGATTAGTGCAAAATTTTGAGAGAATACAAATGAAGAAAGTGAAGATGATTGAATACTCCGTGGTTAGTTTTCAGTAGCATCTCATAGGCAAATAGGGAACACAGGTTGATAAGGAGGAAGCAGTAAACCATCATATTGTTATTTCTTATTAAAAGTAATTTTTAAAAAAGGAAATAAAAAGAGGAAGCAGTATTCTGGGCTTAACATTTCCAAGGCAGAGGTCTTGGAGCATCCCTTTTGTGAAGTTTGGGAAAAAGTGACCTCCTGTCAGTCGTTCACCTACCTATATTTTAGATACGTCTAACATTCACCTAGCAGAACTGCTGAAGTTAGTCCTGCTTCTCCTTGAGCGGCAGAAAACATTATTTGCCCTTTTGAATTACAGGTTCCATCATAATTCCTCGTAATTGCGCCCATAGGTGTTCACATGACAGTCGTTGTTTGACTTTCTATTGTTCCGTAACAGTTTCTATTGTTATCCTCTAAATGTCAGGGGGAAATAAAAGAAAAATTTAAACCTCTTAGTTCAGACTCAGCCTTGCGTGGGTCTGCGAACCCGCAAACCACTACCACACTGCCACCTAGTGGGTCTCGGCCGCAGCCTCCGCGGCGGGCCAACTCGTTCGAGCGTCTCAGGTTGAAGCATCTTTAAATGTTTCTGGTTATGCTTTGTTTGCTTGAGGACACCGCTCAGCGTAGCAATGAGCTGGTGTCGCGAGCCTTTGGTCGGCTTTCAACTGGCTGGCTCAGGCATTCCTCCCACCGTGCACCTTGAATTCTTTTGCAGCTATGTCGCCGCATCTGCACTTTCAGGGAGTTCAGGGAATGGCTTCACTTGCATAGGCCACGCTTTGTCCTCCACAGTGGTATAATCACAGGGGAAGGAGCACAGCAGCACAAGGAATTTCTTGTCCTCCAGTTGCCTGTGAAGGCATAGCTTCTTGAGGCAAAACGTGCATGTATGGGAGAATATCAGCTAAGAAGAAGCTGACCTGCCAGCAAGGCTTGGGTTTCTTCCAATTGCACGTAAAGAGTGGCTAAGCAGTACTTCCGCCCCTAGCTGTAAGATCCAATTTCCATGCCGTGCACACTCTACTGAGGAAGAAGGAAAAGCTGCCTTCACCCATCAGGCTGGCTGATGCTGGGACAAACCCCCTACAACACAAATTAAGGAAGCTCATCTTAGCCGATGGTTCAGGGGGTTCAGTCCGTAGTGCACTGACTCAAGGCAGGAGCATCATGGCTGACGGGCGTGGAAGAGCAAAGATGTTCAGTTCATCATGACCAGGAAGCAGAGGGGGGAAGAAGGTCAGAGAGGAGGGGGCCTGGAACCAGACACAGAACCTTGCCTCTGTAGCCCCCCAGAGACACCTGAAATGTGCTCCACCCATTCCAAGTGGGCCTTGAAGCCTGTCAAGCTGACCCCTCACCCTAGATAAGCAATGCATAACAATGATAAATAAGCAAATGGGTAATAAATGTAGCAATACTTTAGATGGTGAAAAGCACCTTGAATTTAAAAACAAGGGGCTGGGGAGATAGCTCTGCAGTCTAAGCACCTTCCTAGCAAGCACAAGGTCCTGAGTTCAATCCCTGCTACCACATGCTGTATAGGCCCCTGATGGGTATGGTGGTGCATGCCTGTATCCCAGTACAAGGGGGGCTGAGACAGGAGGATCACTATGAGTCCAAGCTTCATAGTGAAACCCTATACAAAAAAAAAAAAAAAAAAGACAGCAACAACAAAAAGCAAAGGCGCAATGAGTGCTGGAATTGAGCATGCTGACGAGGGATATATGTGACACAAGCTTTCCAGGGGAAGCCTCTGGATCAAGTGTCTAAAAAGTTACCAGAAGTGTAGTGGCTCAGCACACTCACTTGTTCTTTTACTGTTTCCATGGGTCAGAGTGCTGGAGCAGCTCACCTAGGTGCCTGTGAACCAGGGTCTCTCACAAGGGAGCTGTCAGGGTCCATCCTGGGCTGTTATCCAAGGCCCAACCACCAGGAGAGGAGCTCCTCTAAGCTCAGGCCTATTAGTATGGGCAGAGCTGCTTGCTGGTGTTGGCCAGAAGCATCAGGGCCCTGCCTTGAAGGCCTCTCTATGGAGCAGCTCGCAGGGATGGAAGAGAAGGATGAAGGGGGCTGGGAGAGTGACTGGAGAGGAAGGTCTTGGTAGAGGTAACATCGCTTTGCCTGACTTTATTTCATGCACTAGCCATGAGTGCCTAGGTCCAGCTCATGTTCACAAAGGACACAGGGCACAGGGGTGTAACTACCCCAAGGTACCACTTGCTAGGATTCACCTTGAGGAAGCAGACACCGGAGGAGGTGGCAGCCTGGATGAAGGAGGGGGCTCTGTGGACAAGGCTGTCCATGGGAAGGAGTCGGAATCACACGCACTGTGCCCAGAGAACAGAGGAGACCACTTGGCCTGGAGCCAGGGCAGCAGCAAGGGAGAGGCACAGAAGGTGAAGTCAGAGGTGCTTGTGAGCAGACATGACTCCTTAGCACTTCAGATTGGTTTGCATTTTCTAGAACTTTATCTATGTAGATGCACAACTTGGGTCAGTGATAACAAGCATAAATGTGTCAAGATTCATCCATGTTATTGAGCATATGGAGAAGTTGTTCATCTTTATTTCATTGTACTAAAGTCTGTGTGTCCATTCACTTGTTAATAAGCATTTAAATTGCTTTTAGTTTGGGGTTAATACAAATAAAACTGAAAAAGCATTTGTGTATTTGTGTAGACATATTTGCATTTATCAGGCATAGTTCTATATGAGTGAACTGAGTAATGTAGCAGCTATGTTTATCTTAAAAAAAAAAAAAACTTTTAAATTGCTTTCCAAAGTGACAAGATTATTTTACATTCTTAGCATTTAATACCTGAGGGTTCCAGTTGCTCCATATTCTTTCTCAACACTCTATACTACCAGTCTGTTTAATTTTAGCCATTGCAATTATTGTATGGAGGCATTATTTTGTGATTTTTAATTTGTAGTTCCTTAATGACTAATGTTATCTAATATATTTTCATGTGTTTATCATTTATATATCTTATTAAAGTTTCTATTCAACTTTTCCCTTATATCTTTTCAAGAAAGAGGAAATGTTGTTTGTATCTAGTCATCCCCTCAAAGCCTCATGTAGCCATGGTGCAGGTTCTGGAGTTTAAGATTTATTCATGATCCAATGCTGGGATTGAGTGTGAGTGTTGCTAGGATCATGGTTATGGGTGCTACACTCACCAGGGTGGATGGCCTGCATGCAATATAAGGAAGAGAGAGGGGTTTACTCTCTGCTACTGCTCCTCTCTTTTAGCTCTTGCTGTTTTGCTGTTTTCTGCCACCATGAACTGCTGTCCTCTGCCATGTGCCACTCTGCCTTGGAGCCAGGTGAATAAGGACTGAAACCTTCCCAAACTGTGACCTAATTAAACCTTTCCTTCTTTAATTTTGAGTGTCAGGTATTTTGCCCCAGAAATAAGAGAAAAGTAACTAAGATAGGAAGCAAATTTCTTTTGAGAGTTGTCTATGATATACTGGCTTCAAAATCTTCATCAGAAACATAGTTTGAAATTTGTTTTCTTTTCTCCCCATTTATTCTGTATTACCTTTATTGTTTTAGTACCTACTTGTAGATTTTCTATTTATTATTGCATGCTGACAGTCTCATAGCTTATGAATATTTATGTGTATACACAGCCATGTACACACATACTTATTACCCATTTTTTTTCTCCTTTGTATTTTAGTTTGGGACCATCCCATCAATCTATCTTGAGTTCACTGATTCTTTTCTTAGCCATCTCAGCTCTATGAATAACTCTTATTTTGTTAAATGCTAAACACCATAAAATTTATCTTTTTTGGATGGTGAATATTTTTATTTTTATGAATATTCTTGCACCTTGTTCTGGGGATAGTATATTGAAATCTTATGTTC
The DNA here is from genome assembly GCA_004027025.1 of Myocastor coypus. Lineage (NCBI taxonomy): Eukaryota > Metazoa > Chordata > Mammalia > Rodentia > Myocastoridae > Myocastor > Myocastor coypus. The sequence goes on from PVJA010004558.1 coordinate 67,933, forward strand.
TTTTTTGAGTCTTGCCCTTGTACTTAGGCAGGGAGAAAAGCAATGATTAGATTGAGCTTCATTTGGATCCCACTACTGAGTCAAAATCCTTCCAACTATTTTATCTGTGTGTTCACTGAGTTATGAGCCGTTCCACTCTGATTGGTTGGAACAGTTTCCATTTGAGGCTATGTGTGGCCTCCTAGGCATTTCTCCTCTGCTCAGCGAGGTCCCACCCACTAGCCTTAGGCAGTTTCCTGACATGCATGTCCTGGTCACTTCTCAGCTGAGAACTCAAAAAAGAAAATTGTAGGCCTGTGGATTTTTCTCTCTGCACAGTTCTCTCTCCTTTGGCCTTCTGCTCTGTCATCGTGAGGCACTTTAATCTTCCTAGACAGTCAGCTCTGTCTCAGTAATTCAAGGGGCCTTATGTCTGTCTGCAGCCTAGGTTAGGCTGTGAGCTGGGACACTTACTAGGCTTACCTCGCTGTTTCCCATGTGTCCAGCTCACTGTCCTTTGTTGCCTAAACTATGATGCCTTGAGTTCAGAACTGCCATTCTATATGGTTTTCAGCTTTCTAGTTGCTTCAGTGGATGAATAAACCATGGTTATGTCACTCTATCTTATATCTGTGAATTCTATTTTTTCTTTATATACAAAATTTATCAAGATGTAGCATTAGCTCTGATGTATCAGACTTCCCTAATATGCCTATTATTTCAGGAAAAATCCTATATAGCATCTATCCCAGTGTATTCAAATTATTTGGTTTCCTGTACATCTACTCTATTAGAGTAGAAGCTTTCATATCTATCTTTGCAGCCATCATGACTAGAACAGTCATGAACATATTTTAGTTATTCAGTAAATATTTTATGAGTGTTCAGCCAGCTTGTTCTCATACCCATGGGTTGGCCACTAAGTCACCTCAGTCTGGAGTTTCGGCCTCCTTGTGGGCATTTCAGAACTCTGGAAAAGTTCTGAGCTCTGCCAGTGCTTATGCTTGTTAGGAAAAATGATAAGTCAAAAGCAACTTTAAGTAAGGCGGGTCGCTGGTAGTGGTTATGAAGCAGAGCCACCTGGTGCCTAGGACTGCCCATTTGTCCATCTGCATGGAATGCTGAGACTGTCATAGCCAGGACTCAAAAGATCTACAGGTTCAGTCTTCTCTGCTATTTTCCAGCTATAGAAACTGAGACAATTAACCAGCTTAGCTTTGTGGAGCTTTATTGTCCGACTTACAAAATGAGAATGATATCAATAAAGATTTATAACCTTCTATCTGCAAGTCTAAAACACTGCATGCTATAAAAATTAAGGGTATTTTCATAATTCATTTGATTTCAAAAGCAGAGCTATGTGGAATGAACTAACATAAAGCACTTTATTTTATTGATCCCATGCTGGTCACTCAAAGTCACTGGCAATCTTTTAGAATATGTAGTAGAGGCACTAACTTCTCTCTCTAAGAACTGAAAGATTCTGGGCTCCCAGATCTGACAGCCGGTGCACACCTTAGTGGAGGAGATTTGGGACCAGGTGGTCCCTAAATGGGCCTAGGGGTCTTTCCCTACCTTAAGGGGTTGTGTGAGGCATGACAGTGTCATGACTAAACACTGTTATCAGGGAATGCAAATACCTGGAATTATGAATCTTTTTACCACCAGATAAAGACATAGTTTCCACTGTTCTCTGGAAGATCATAACCAATCTGTAGCATATTTTCCTAGAAATATGCCTAAGTTTTCTATTCCTTTTCTCTTCTTTTTCCTTTTCTCACATCTTCCCATCTTTCTCTGCTTCCATCGTCCCTCTCTTCTCTTATTTTTGAGGATGTGGTCAGAGTTTTGAGCTTCCCAGAGAACTGGTCCTTAGCACATATACACATTCATGTGCACTCCAGGGAAACCACCAGTTCCCCAGTGTCACCCAAGGGTTCCCATTCAGGGAGCTTGCCCTTATGGAATTGAATAATGATGCCCAAGAAAGTGATCATTCATGTAGAGTTACTATTGATCAATAACTTTAAATTAGTTTCAAAAGTACATCATTTTTTAAACTAAGAAAAATTTTTAAATGTTAGGAGAAAGTAAAAATACTATTGAAATATATGTGTATATATATATTGAGTGCTCTAGGCAGGCAAATGAATCAGGCTTTCAAGGAGGATATTTCCAATACTATTTCTCTAAATTTTTCTTCTCAATAACTTTAAATGCCATTGGGTAGATTATAAAGTGATTATAAAGATAGATTACAAAGTGTTTTCAAGTATATTAGCTCAATAAATTCTCATAAACCTCTTGAGGTTAGAAGACAGATATTACCTCCATTTTACAGATTTTTAAAAATGTAATTTCAGGGAGGCCAACGACTTTCATCTGAGGATAGGGAATGGTCTCCAAATATCTAAACCCACAATTATTCCACCCTATTTCACTGGATTTGATAGAAAGCATCCCACATACCCCGTCTCCATTTCAAGCCTTTTCTAAACCATATGTGGCCTTGACTTCTTTTTCAGAAATTTTGTAGGTAAACTTGCACAGCGTTTTATCCGATACATTGAGATGTTAGCTATTACCTCCCCTTTCCTCTCTCACATTTTCTGTGGGCTTTCCATGTTGCTACACTTAAATTACACAACACACTGGAGCAAGTGAACAGTTATTGCTGTGAAAATCAGGACAAAAACACCACTGTTCCCAATGCTCATTAGCTCGAAAGCACAACCTCCTACAATTTTAGCAGGGACCTTAAGAGAAGTCATGATGTTACGGAAGTGCCAGTTTAATGAGAATGTGATAAAAGTTTTATCATGCTGATATTAAAAAGGGATTATTCCTTTTATTGCAGAAGTTGCTAGAGAACATTTTTTATGATCTCATATCGCGGTAACTGTAAAAGCTCAAAAAAGGTGCAAGTTGAAGTAAAAGTTGTATTCATATGACAGCTCATTTCATTTCTTATATTGCTATAGTTCTTCCCTCTTGGGAGAGTTTCACACCACAGAGATCTGGTGATGGTGGTGGTGGAGCCAGATACAGTGTTCATCTGTGATGGATTTTTATTTGTCATTTTCTTAATTATGGATTTTTGGGGCCAAGGGTGGGACTGGAAGGTGAACTCAGGACCTTGCACTTGCCAGGCTGGCACTACACTGTTATATCCCCAGCTCCTAAGTGTGGAATTTAAATTCAAGATCTTCTTTGGTTCCTTCTTAATCCTAAATTCCACCTGATCCTCTAAAGAAATGAGTTGAATTCTTTTAAAACTAACAGGAGGTATATGTGAGCAAGTATGACTAATACCTAAATAACACCTTCAGACTGCATCACAGAGTAAGTGGCTAGTACTTGGCAAAGCAGGGAAGTGGTTTCACTGGCTAAGATACTAATAACCAGAATAATCCTCCCCTCTCCAAATTCTTCTGGAGATTTTCAACTTACTTTTAAGGTACCTGGGGTGACACTATTGTTGCTTTCTAAGTAGCAGCAAGTCTAATGGTGGTAATATATACCCTTAATTTTGTGAATAAAATTAAAACTTGTAACCCTTATGTTTTTAAGTGAGGGATCATAGCCCAACATAGTGTTTACTCAAAATTTGTAAAGGGCTTAATCAATGCTGCCTGGCTTAAAGATATTTCCCTTGGAGGCTCATTTATTTCAGTCTCTTAAGGGCTATGTTTTCAGCTTCAAATATTGCTTTCATTAAACACATGATAAGAACATAACAAGCAAAGGTTTAAGCAAAAATTAAATATGAAAAGAATGTATTCTGTTCCTTCAGTTTTCTACCCTTCATCTTTAACCAAGACCATTAAAACTATCCATCCAACTCACATGCTGTTAGATCTTGCCTATTCTCTCTCTTACCAAAACTTATTTTCAAAAGTGCATCTGGGAATCCTGGCAATCCCCAGCTGATTAAATACATATGTTTATTGTTACTCCTTCTAACCCTCCAATGTGAAAATAAATGCACAAAAAGGCACAAATCCATAACAAAGAGAATGGGGGAGCGGATAGCAGATGATAGATGTCAACAAGACTTCAGACTCAGAAAAGCAGACGGGTAAATAATAACTGAGTTAGCAGATTAGAGAGAATGCAGTCGGTTTGTTGTTGTTGTTGTTGTTTGTTTGTTTCTTTGTTTGTTTTTGCCCAGGAAGAAACTGTTTAGCACCGCAGTGCATCACAAAGACAGATCTTGGGGTAGGCTTTACATCTGAAGGCAGGACTTCTGGTCAGGGCTATACACTGGAAGATATGATGAAAAAAATATGTGATGATCAGTTTGATCTACAGATACAGTCCCCAGGAACTGGGTCCTTCTCTAGCTCCATGAAAAAAAAAAATTCTTTGGAGAGAATAACAGTTCAAAAGACAAAGTGAGATGCAATTGGTGAAAGAAAATAAAGGAATTAAAAGTTTATACAATGCAAAAAAAAAAAAAAAAAAAAAAAAAAAAAAAAAAAAAAAAAAAAAAAAAAAAGAAAACTTCCATAGCCCTTTTCTTTCAGATTGCTGAAAGCTGGCTTTTGCATTCTATGCAGGAGACAGAAGAATTCCTTCAGGAAACCAGTGGTTAACTTGTATTCTAGGGACATTTTACAAGATCTAGAGATGCCTTCCATTGCCAAAACTTGTGTGAGTGGGTTTACTACTGGCACCTAGTTGTCAGAAGTCAATAATGCTGCTAAATATTCTGCAAGCCCCCAGGCCTGGCTCACACAACTATTGAATGCAAAATTGGGACTGTCCCAAGGTTAAGATATTTTGCGCCAAGGCAGTAATTTTCCAAGTTTGGCTTCAGACCAATAGCATCTGTATCACTTTGGAACCTGAAGGGATGCATGTCAGCCAAGGAATGTTCCTGGACCTAACAAATTACAGATTTGGGAGTGAGGCTCAGCCCTCCGAGTTTAACAGGCGCTCTATGTAGTCCTGATATAGTTCCAGTTTGATCATGGGACCTGATCATCAGGAGAAAAACCCTAGAGCCCCAGATCCAGTGATCCTCTAATGCTCCTTAACTCTGTCCTTTCCATTTTATCTGCATGCTGAATGCTTTGGGATTACCATAGCATTGCTAATGACTTAGTCTTAACAAATAGTAATCAAACAGGTGAATCATGAAATTGATGCGAAAAGGAATCTAACCAAAAGGCAAGGACCAAAACAAGCCTGAGTTGTATACATGTATATATTAATACAAACGCCACCCATCTACACACTCACGTACACTTAACTAAGTTTGGCACACTTAACTAAGAACTGAGACTAAAATCTGTCTCATATTGAGTGAGAAAAAGGTACTAAACTGTTCCTTTAGTTTGATGACTAAAAAAGTCCTAACCTAATTTAAGAGTACCCTTTAAACAAGCAATTGGATCTCAGCCAGTCAGAGCAATCAAGCTCCAGTCAGTCGCAAGCTGCCAACTGATGAGACCGCCTGAGAGTGAACCTTGATTGTATCAACTTGATTGGCTTGGGAGCTGAGCAGAGCACATTTCTGAGTGTATCTGTGTAGGTGATAGAGGTGGCATCTTGGGTACTATGTCTGGTCCCTTGCTACCTTCACCTCTGGCACTGTTCCCCTCTCCCACTTATCAGCAGCCATGAACTAAACATCTTTGAGAGCTAAGCATAGACTGGATCCCCTAAACTGTGACCCAAATTAAACCCCTTATTTTTTTAAAGAACACAAAACAGTGATAAGAAAAATAAACAGCATTAGAAACAATGCAAAATTTCACTAAACAAAGTTAATAGAAATCCAACAATGGCTGTTGTATTGCATTGCATGATACTATCGTCAAATTAGTTATTTAAGTTACCAGATATAAATGTGCAAGATGGTTTAAAGAAAAAAACAGTAACCAAAAGTTGTAAGAAATTCAAAAGATAAAAATAACATTGAGCATTAATTTCTTTTTTCAAAAGATCAGCAGAAACCAGCAGTACAAGTATTCCAAATTATCCTGCAAATATACCTAAATATACCTTGTCCCCTTTTATCCTTTGTCCTTCTCCTCATTCCAGTTTTTCCTTCCTGTCTCATTTTACTTTTCTTTCATTGCTAGAACAAATGCCTGACACCCAAAATGAAGGAAGGAAAGGCTTATTCAGCTCACAGCTACTGGAGGTTTCAGTCCGTACTCAGCTGACTCCAAGGCAGAGTGGCACAGGACAGAGAGCATCAGTTGATGGCAGCGGCAAAGAGCAAGAGAGAGCCAAAGGAGGAGTAGCAGCAACAATGGCAACATAGAAGTCTGTCTTCTATTACATGCATCCTGTGCGCCAGACAGAAGGAAGTACACATCAATAGTTCCAGCAGTACTAACACCCATAATCCCAGCCTTGGGTCACCCATAATCTCAGTGTATCATGAGTTAATCACAAGCTCTAAAAGTCCCCACCCGATGACTGCATGAGGCTTTGGGGGCGGGGGAAGATGAGACACAAACCATAACCCTTCCTGTTCAACAAATTCTTTCCCTTTCACAGTATCTATTGTACTTATCAGATTTTATCTACTCTTTCAGGTTCTCACACTAGTGAGATAATACAAGATCTGCACAAGTGGGTCTGATTTGTTTACCTTATAATATCTCTACTTGTACTCATTTATCTACAAAAGCCTCAGATTTGTCTTTTTTATAGCTGAACAATATTGCATTATGCAAAAATACTATATGTTTTTATCCATGCAACATTTGATGGGAATTCGGGTTGTTTCCAAGATTTAATTATGATAGATGGCACTGCTATAAATATGGGTACACATATATCACTGTGGTCTGAAGTTTTCAGTTCTTCTGGAAAAACATATAGGAGGGGAATAACTGGCTTGAATGGGACCCCCAAACCTAGGTTTTGAGGAGTCTCCATACTGATTCCCGTAATGGTTGCACCAGCTTGCACTCACACCAGCAGTGCAGGAGGGTTCCTTTTTCCCCACAGACTGTCCAGCATTTGTTACTGGTTGACTTCTTGATGATAGCCATTCTTCCTGGCATATGATGGTATCTCTGCATTGCTTTAATTTCCATCTGCTGGACCCAGGAAGTTGAACATTTTTTTTTCATATATTTATTTGCTACTTGTATCTCTTCATTTGTGAAATGTTTATTCATCTCAGATGCCCATTTTTGGATTGGATCTTTGCATTCTGGAGGTCTGAATTTTTTTTTATATTTTTTGTATGCTCCAGATAGGAGTTCTTTACTTGAAAGACAGTCTGCTATAATTTTTTTCCCAATTTGTGGGTTTTCTTTTTGCTCTGTTGGTGATGTCTTTTGATGTGCATAAATTTTACAAAACAATGAGATCCCATTTGTTGATTCTTTGAAATATTTCCATGCAGTTTTGTTTTTATTCATGAACATGCCACCTACCCCTCTGTCCTTAAGATTTCTATTTACTTTCTCCTCTAGAAGATTTAATATTTCAGTTTTAATATTCATGTCTTTGATCAATTTTGACTGTGGTTTTGTGCATGGTGATATGAATGGGTCTATTCTAAGCTTTGAGCATGTATAAAGCCAATATTTCCAGCATCATTTATTAAAGAGGCTATCTTTCTTCTAGTGAACATGTCTGGTGGCTCTTTTGTCAAAGATAAGAAAGCCAAGTGTGTTTGTAGTTGTGTCTCTATCTTCTAATGCATTCCATTGACCCTCAGGTCTGTTTTATTTTTATTATAGTAACTTTGTAGTATAATTTTAAGTCAAGGATAATGTTTATTTATTTATTTTTATGGCCAGTGCAGCCTGCCCTGAGGGTAGGCCTGGCGAAGCATGTGGTGCTGGGAATCGAACCGCCGTCTCTGCAGCCGCCCAAGCTTTCCTAAGCAGGTGCTTTAGACCACTGAGCCATCCTGCCGGGCCCCTAAGTCAAGGATTATGATGCCTCCTGCTTTTCCTTTGTTACTCAGGATTGTTTTTGCTATTCTAGGTCTCTTCTGGTTACAGATGAATTTTAGGAATTTTTTTCTAGATCTGTGGGGTACACTGATGGTATTTTCTTTGGGATTGTGTTGTACCTATATAACAACTTTGGGAGCATGGCCATTTTCATTATGTTGATTCTTCCTATCCAGGCGGAACGAATGCCTTTTCATTTTTGGAAATCCTCTTCAAATTTCTTTCTTTCATAGTACTATAATTTTCACTGTATAAGTTTTTCCCTTCCTTTGTGATTACTAAGTATGTCATTTTGTGGGATGTTATTGTCAAATACATTGTTTCTATAATTTATGCTGAGGTATCCCCCAAAGCCTGATGCAGTCATTTTGATGGCTTCTAGAATTTGTGATGAACTCATGATCCAATGCTGGTATGATCGATATGAGTGCTACACCAGCCCTGGGGCAGATAATCTGCATACAAAGGGAAGGAGAGGGAGAGAGGCTCGCTAGCTGACCCTGCTGCTGCTCCTCTCTTGGCACTTTGCTCTTTGCTCTTTGCAGTCTTCCGTGGCTATGAACAGCTGCCCTCTTCCATGTACCACGCTGCCTTGGAACCAGCTGAATATGGACTGAAACACCCACTAACTGTGAGCTAAACAAACTTTTCCTTCTTTAATTCTGGGTGTTAGGTATTTTGTCTCAGCAATGAAAGAAAAGTAACTGAGGTACAATGTGTTCATTGTTTGTGTACAAAGATGCTAGTCATTTTTGAGTGTTGACTTTGTATTCTGCTGTGTTTCTGAATTTGGTTATTAAATGAACAAGTCTCATATTGGACTTTTTGGAGTCTCTATGTAGAGTATCATGTCATCAGCAAATAATGATAATTTCACTTATTTTTAAATCCTTACTCCTTCTATTTTTTTCTCTTGTCTAATTGCTCTAGCTAACATTTCTAGAACTGTACTGAAAAGGGATGATAGTAGGACAGTGGAGTTCCTTGTCTTGTTCCCAATTTTAAAGTGAAAGCTTTCAACTTGTGTCCATTAGTATGACGTTGGCTGTTGGCTTGTCATAGATGGCTTTTATCATGTTACATTAGGATTTTCTGTAGGGCTTTTATCATGAATGAGTGTTGGACTTTGTCAAGAACTTTTCCACATCTATTGAGATGATTATGTGATATTTGTCTTTGGCTCTACTGATGTGGTGTATTACATTTATGGATTTACATATATAAATCATCCCTGCATTCCTGGGATACGTCCCGTTTGGTCATGATGTGTAATCTTCTTGATTTGCTGCATTGTGCCTGCTAGCGCTTTATTGAGGATTTTTGCATCTATGTTCATTAGGGAGACTGGCCTGTACTTCTCTTTTCTGGTTGCGTTCTTCTCTGCTTTTAGTATCAGAGTAAAACTCACCTCTAGGAATGAGTTTGGGAGACTTGCTTCCTTTTCAGTTTCACTGAAGAATTTAGGAAGAGTTGGCATTAGGTCTTCTCTAGATTTCTTATAGAATTTAGCTGAGAATCCATCAGGACCTGGGCTTTTTTGTTGGCAGGTTTTCAGTTACGTTTTCAAATTCATTGGCTGATACTGGGTTATTCAGAATTTTATGTCTTCTTGATTACGCTTTGGTAGTTCATATATACCTAGCAATACATTCACTTATTCTCTGCTTTCTATCCTGAGAGAATAAAGATTTTGGAAATAGGTATTGATGGTTTTCTGATTTCCCACCATTCCTTCCTTACTGCGTGAGTTCGTATTTTTCTTTCCCTTTTCTGATGATATTGGTTAGGGATTTATTAATTTTATTTACTCTTTTTGAAGAGCCAGCTCTGTGACTCATGAATTACTTGTGTTGCTTTCTTCATCCCCATTGCATTTATTTCTGCTCTGATCATTACAATTCCCTGTCTTCTCTGGGCTTTGGGCTGGATCTGCTCTTCTTTTTCTAGGAGTTTAAGGTGCAGCATAAGATTGTTTGTTTGGGTTCCTTCTGTTTCACTGCTGTGAGAATTTATCAGTATAAATTTCCCTCTTAAGACAGCTTTCATTGCCTCCCACAGGTTCCAGTAGGTAGTATCTGCATTTTCATTTGATTGCAAACATTGTTTAATTTTTTCTTTAATTTCATCTGTGACCCATTGATTTTTCAAGCAGGTATTATTTAGTTTCCATGTGTTTATACAGTTTTGCTATTTCTTTTGGGAATAATTTCTAGCTTCATTGCACTATGGTCAGATAATACAAATAGGATAATTTTGACTCCTTTGCATTGACTGAAGATGTTCTATGTACTAGCACATGGATTTCTTTTGGGAATAATTTCTAGCTTCATTGCACTATGGTCAGATAATACAAATAGGATAATTTTGACTCCTTTGCATTGACTGAAGATGTTCTATGTGCTAGCACATGGTCTATTTTCGAAAACATCCTATGCGCAGTTGAAAAAAATGAGTATTCTGGTGCTGTTGGGTGGAACAGTCTGTACAAGTCTACTAAGTTCATTTCTTGACAAGTTTGGTTTAATTCTGTTATTTCTTTGCTGATTTTTTGCATATATGATCTGTCTGTGTTAATGGGGTGTTACATTTCACCAGTACAATTACGTCATTGTCCATTAGAGTTGTCATGTCTGTTAAAATTTGTTTTATATAGTCGGCTGCTCCTATGTTGGGTGCATATATATTTATAATCATCATCTCTTCTTACAGTTTTACCCTAACAAGTATGTAGTGACTTTCCTTATCTCTCTTAATCATGGCTTGGTTTGAAATTGACATTGTCAGAAACCAGAATAGCTACCCCTGTTTATTTTTTTTATTTCCTGTCACATGGAATATTATTTTCCATCCTTTGTTGTTCAGTCAACTTCCTTTTGTGTTAAATATATATATTGTATGCAGCATTTTTTGCATTTTGTTTCTTGATTCACTCTATCAGTCTTCTTCTTTTGATTGTTGAATGGAGGCCATGTATGTTGATGGTTACGAGTGATAAATACTGGCTTGTCTTCATCATGTTGTTCTCCTGCTGTGGGATCCCTACTTTTCCTCTTTGCTTAATTGTTTGCTCTGCATGGCAGTTCTCTTCTGTTGTCATTGAAGTTCTGGTCATTTTCATCATTTTCTAAAATATCTGTCAGTATTCTTCATAGGGTTGATTTGGTTGTCATGAATTTCTTCAGCTGTCCCTTGTCATGGAAGTATCTAATCTCTTCATTAAATTTGATAGGTAGTTTTGCAGAATGTAACAATTTGAATTGAAAGTTGTTTCTTTCAGGACCTAAAATATCTCACTCCAATCTCTTCTTGATGTGATGGTCTGTGTTGAGAAATCTGCCATGATTCTGATGTGTTTTCCCTTTCAGGTGTCCTTTTTCTTTATTCTAACAGTGTTTAATATTCTATTCTTTTGCTCAATTTCTGGCATCTTGATTATTATGTGTCTGGGTGAAGATTTATTTTTATTATGGCTAGCTGGTATTCTATATGCCTCATCTCGCTTGTTGTATGTCAAATTCTTTTGCATGCTTGGGAAATTTTCTGCAAAAATTCTTTTTATGTGTTAACTCCAACTATTTCATTTATACCTACTAATCATATATTATTTTTCTTTGCATAATCTTGAAGCTCTTGCATTGTTATTTCCTGGTTCCTTGTTATTTTTAGTAGATCTTTCTTTCATGTTTACTAGCTGCAATGCTAGCATCAAGTTCAGAAATTCTATCTTCTGTTTTATTCAAGTGGCCTTATCACTTTTCAATGGAATTTTTTATGTCCTTGCTTTGTGTTTGAATCTGTTTCGAGCATTCTAATCCTTTTCTGTTCATTTAATGTTTCTATCATTTTCCTATCCCCTTCTATTTTTTGCCTTTGTTTTCCTTAGATGTATTCAACAATTCTCTCATGACTGTTGTCATTTCCTTTTTTACCTGAGAGACTATTTCTGATCCGATTTCCTTTATAGTTTAATAGAGTTATTTCCTTACTGCAGTCACCATCATCTCAGAAGTTTCAGGTGTGTGACTTCCAAGTTCTTCTATGACCTTATCTTCCAGACTTGTTTTGGATGACCTACAGGTCTGATATTTGCCTTTTTCCCTTCCTTTTGTCATATTTTTTCCTTCTTTTTGTCATATTTGAAGCCCCCAATGTTCCTCCTGACTCTGTAGTGATGGTAAGGGTTGGGGTACAGGTGAGCAACGCTGTCAGGAAAGTGGGAGGGCAGGATAGGCTCACCAAGGCTTCTGCTGTGTGAGATTCAGTGTGGTTTTCATCTCACTGATGGGAGAAGGGTAAGCTGCAGCTCAAGTATCTGATGATGATAAGTTAAAGTACTGCAAGGCTGTCTCAATGGTAGGTCAGTGAAGAATAGGGCTCCCCAAGGCTCATCTAGATCCCTGTGGCAGTCTTCTAGACACCTAGTTTCAGGTCCCCACCACAGTCTCCCAAGTCTTTCCAGCAGCCTTCAGAATGAAGGCTGGCAGCCAGATTGTGAGGAGCTACAGGGGATGGTTGGTTGGGCAGGGCGAGCCTACCAGGTCTCCCCAGCAGTCCTTGAAGTGAGGACAGGTGGCCATGGCTCAGCAGAACACCAGCAGATGCTTGGGAGTAAGGCTAGGACCATATTTCTCTGGTTTTAAATTAGTTATTATGGATAAGTTATTATGTCCAGCAGTGAGAATACTAACTAGTACAGATAATTACTATCAAAAGCAGTATCATTGTGACGCTACAAGAATTTTGGGAAGATTTGAAAGTGCAAGCTAAAGAAGGCTTGGAATGCTATAAGTAGAGTTTGATGGACCATTCTCATCAGAGTACAAAAGAACATAATCTTGATAGTAAAACAGAGAGTAAAAGCAAAGAAATTTGGAACAACTGAACTAGAGGCCATGTGCTTCATACTCTGTCAGAAAACATATCTACACAAAGTCTGAGGACACATTCCAGGAGCCTGATATTCAAAACAGTGGATGAGTTAATATAGCAGAGGGAATTTCAAGACAGCCCAACATTCAGGCTGCACCACAGGTACTGCCGGCTGCTTTCAGCCAGATTTATAAGGAGAAAACAGAGCAGAAAAAAATGGAAAACTTACAATTTTACCCTAGAATAAACTGTGTATAAAGCTAAAGCCAAATTAGGTAAGAATGTGGAAGATATTAACATCATTAAAAAGAAATAAAGTACTTTGTATAGGCACAAAAAGAAAGATGCTTTCAAGGCATCTTGGGAATCAGCAGGAACCCTCCTCTGCTACTTTATCTTACCAAACCTGACTAAAATGTAAATTTTTATTTGAGAATGGAAACTGTTCTTCTTGTTCAAAAAATACCTCCTAGGAAATTACTTTCCCATGATTCATTTCACCATGTGCAGCCATCCAGGCACTCAGAGCCTGCAGCTGCCTTCATCCAAGGGAAGCCAACTGTTGCTTGGAATTGTTCACAAAGTACTGATCTGACCAGTATGCAGTATGCAAAAGCTGTCGAGTCAGGAGGGCTTCCACTCAAATTTCAAAGCATATCTTATGAGGTCAGTCAAGGGGACCCAGTTCAGAGAACCCTGGTAGAGAAGCATGCGAAGCTGTGCAAATGGAACTATAGGAGAAATGGAGACTTCAGACAGTCAGAGATTCCAGGGACATGGAACTTTATCAGTGGAAATGTATAGGCCATGAGTGAAGCTAGATCAATAGTGAAGCCATATGTACTGCAACTGTGAAGACAATTAAGACAGGGCTGCCAAGCTTTCTCAAACTCACAGCTCACCAGCATGTAACATTAATGCCAGGTATGGTACAGAGCTTGATGTTTACCTTGTGTAAGTTTCTACTTTACTTTGTTTCTGCATTAATCAGTGTTTACTTGAGTCACACTTAGGAAAATGCAGACACTTGTGTGCACCTAGTAAACAATGAAGGGCTTGGAGACCAATGTACCATGCAAGTCCATGTCAAGCATTTGCACTGGAAAGGCCAGGGCCCAGCAGAGGAAGCCAGAAATTCTATGCCAGAAGATTGCGAGATCTATTCTTGAAGCCAGGAGATGATGTCCAAGACAAAGACTGGGATTAGAGAATTGAAGCTCTCCTGAAATAAGACAACGGTCAAAACTCCTTTGAAGAAAAAGAAGAAACACCAAAAAGCATCTTCTTCAGGAAAATCAGCAGCAAGTAATCTTTTTATTTTATTTTTATTCATTTTAATGAGAAAAAAAGATAAAATAGCAATGAAACAGTTTTAAAACAGGTTAGTAGGACAGTTATAATAGTGAATACATTGCATATTGTTGTCTTTGTATTAGCTATTCAGAGGACAAGATACGGACAAGGTGACTTATCTAAACAATAATAGTACAAACCTTTCTTCTCAATAAACTAAGAGAAAGTAGCTGTATATTTTTCCTAGCTGTGTTATATATACATATATAAATGTATATATTTTTTCTTAACAAAACTGTCCTTTTATTTATATCCCCCTTTTTGTTTAGTTTTATCAGAGATAAGCATTCCATTGCAGTTAGAAAGGCTGTATTTAGAGAAATCTTTAAAGGATCTTTTTGTACTTGGTGCCAGACTAAAAACTGTAGGGACTTGAATTCAGCAAGTAATCTTCTCTTTGTGTTCTCTTCACATGCCACCTTTCACCAAGCCTCAGATGAATCGTCCACACTCAGAACCACACTGACTGAATTCCGCTGGGTGTTCCCATTCCAACTGACTATTACTTAGTCCACTTCAGGCCCTATTCTTTTCTATCCCCTTGTTACTCCCTTTTAGAATAGGCATGTGCACTCTTTACCTTTGGGATTAAGTAACCCTTGGGACTATTTAACTTGTCTTTCATTTTTACCAGTAGTTTGCCTTGAGTCAAGGAGAGTTTTATTTGGACTTTTGAAAAATGCTAGAACTCATGAGACTTTTGGAAAGGCATTACTGTGTTTTTACTTGTACCTAAGCTATTTGTATCATGGTAGACTTAATTACGGCATTATATTTATTTGGGTAACATATATGGCTTAAAGAGAAGTGTCAGAGTGTGAAGTTGGTGAGGGGTGTGACAGTTAAGCTTGGTTGCATCGACTTTCTTGGCTTGGGATCTGTCCACATGGTTGGTGGAGCACACTTCGGAGTGTGTCTGGGCCATGGAGGCGTTCCTTTGGGTACTGTTATGGTTTGCGTCTAGATGTCCCCTCAAAGCCTCATGTAGTTGTGGGGCAGGCTTCTAGTTTATGACTGACTCATGGCCCGGTGCTGGGATTATGTGTGTGAATCCTACACTTGCCCCGGGGCAGGTAACCTACACACAATAGAAGGGAGGGAAAGAGGCTTTCTCCTGCTGAAGCTCTGCCATTTTTACTCTTGTTGCTTTTGCTGCTTTCTTCCACATGAAGTGTTGCCCTTTGCATGTGCCCTGCCTTGGAGCCATAGGATTATGGACTGAAACCTCCACAAACTGTAAGCTAAATAAACCTTTCCTTACTGCAATTTTGAGTGTCGGGTATTTTGTCCCAACAATGAAAGGAAAGCAACCAAGATAGGCCCTGTAGCTGGTCCCTCACCCAATCCATTCATGCTAGTCCCCTGTTCTGCTTCCTGGCAGCTGTGAAGCAAGCATCTTTGCTGCGCTTTGCCCTTCATGCTTGGAAGCAGCTAACCATGGACTGACTCTCCTGAAACTTTGAGACTTACAAATTAAGTCTTTTCTCTATGCTGTGGGTACTTGGCATTTTCATCAGTAGGAAAGCTAACAAATGGTAGTCATGCCTGTATCAAAACAGATGTTGGATATTGCCAATTATATCATTTCTGTGTGCCATGTTTTTAGGTTTTGGGCTATTACTATAACCTGTATTGTTGGAGGTAAGATATTTGGAATTTTCTTTGTTCTAGATTAAGAGTGGTATCAAGGAATCCAGAACCTTATACATGCTGCACATGTATTCTACCACTGAGATACGTCTTTGCTGTGCTGTGTTCCAGAATCTTCTTTGCCAAAATAAACTTCAGCATCAGATTTTCTTTTCTTTTAGTAGTTTATAATTAAAATATCTGACAACATAATGTGAGTTTTAGAAACTAGGTATAGACCCAGAGCCAGAAGCTCAGAATCAGTGCTCCAAATGAACTTGTGTTTGAATCACTGAATTGACTTGATAAAGTAATTTCACTATCTTTTACCAAAGCACTGGACTGGTACTGGTGCTTAAAATAAGAAAAGACTCCAGTTCTGGCTAAGGAAAACTATAAATTTAGGGACAGGGAAATGCCTGATGAGTAAGGAACACTTTGCAGCAGTTATGTTGCACACATATGAGTCAGGAATTCATGAGCTCCTTTCACTTTGTTTCCAAGATGTCTTTAGCTTTTTGATCAGTGTTGGGAATTATATGACTCGTTACTGTTAAATAATTGAGAGTTTTATCTTTCCTGAAAGATGTGAAGCAAAGTCCCAGTTTACTTATCAAATGTGTCTAGTCCAATACAGCAATCAGCAATGCCACAGTAACATGGTAAGAGGTCTCTCCTTCTGCTTTAGAGGCAAGATCCATTGTTAGCTGTGGCTTTGTCTGTCTCGCTCTGCTTCTGCCATTCAGGCTAGCAGTGCTTCACCTCTCAGGTTGGTAAGTGAGAAGCGGAGTGAAGGAAGGGCGCTCCATGGTGGGGCAGACTTCCCAGGCCGGCCCATGAACGGCCGCCCTCCCCGTGTGCCACCCCAGGCAGGCTCCTCCTTTCTTTGTGTACTGCCATGCATTCATCAAAGACTTTCCTTTTCAGTGCAGAAAGAAATCAGTCTTCCTCTGTTTGCCTTTCTGTGCATGGCGCCCAGTTCTCTTGCTCTTCAAACAGAACCTTTGAAGATTTCTCAGGACAGGACTATAAAACGCCTTGCCCAAGCCTTTGTCCCCATTCTTTCCAACATGACTGACTCTTGGTCAGGAAAAAAAGAAAGAAATATTCTTCATGTCCTTTGTTTGATACACTTTGCACATGCCAGACTAGCTCTCTGCAGCCAGCCCTATTCTGCAGCAGTGGAGCCTGAAGCTTTCCCAGCCTTGCCTCTAGCAGCTAATCAAGTCAAATTCTCTGAGTGGTCTTCTGTGTCTCTCTGTCTCTGTCTCTGTCTCTGTCTGTCTCTGTCTCTGTCCCTGTCTCTCTGTCTCTGTCTCTGTCTGTCTCTGTCTCTCTCTCTGTCTCTGTCTCTCTCTGTCTCTGTCTCTGTCTCTGCTTCTCTCTCTCTGTCTCTGTCTCTCTGGATGAACTAGAGTAAACTCCCACTCCTCTTTCTTTAGA